>MCFE01000900.1:0-27563 GCA_002104905.1 Basidiobolus meristosporus CBS 931.73
GGAGCATGCTTGGAGTACTAGGTTCAGAAGCTCCAATAGACTTCCAATATCCCAGAGGATTCAGCAATAGGTTCCATACAAGTAGTATCCTATATATCTTCCCAGTCAGAATTAACAGACCTTCTAGAGGGCAGAAGCACTTTTATTCTAGCAAGTACAAGGCACACTGTGTGAAGTTTCAAGGACTGTTTGACATTAAGGGTAAAATCATTAGGTTTAATGGGCCACTTGCTGGAAGTAGGCATGACAAAGCACTCTGGGTACAGAATCATCCAAAATTCAGTAGAGGGGAGAAATGTATGGCAGACTTAGCTTATATTGGAGAGGATTACCAGACATTAGGATATATTACAGCTTATAGGAAGCCAAGGAGTGGTGTGCCTAGCAGGAAACAGAAGCTCTACAATGAGATATTTAATCATTTCAGAGTCAGGGTAGAGCATATATTTGGATATCTGAAAAGATTTAGCATATTAGCCGGTAAATACAGAGGAAAGTCATAAATAGAAGAAAACAGCAGAATAGGTAAAATAGTTAAGATACTTATTAATGCACAGTATATTCAAACCAGAAGACATCCACTGAGAAAAATGTGTCTGGAGCATCATGAAGTTTAAATAAAACAAGGAAAGCACTAATCTGAGCAACACAAGTAAGATTGAGTAAAATTACCAGTAACTGTATCCTGCCACTAACATTAAGGTAGAAATTATAGTGCCAGATAGTGCCAGATCAATCCAGCACTATTCAACAGAACAGGTCTATTCTACCCAGTCATTAATCTTCAATCTTAATAGCTGAATAGTATGGTTTATTATGTGAGAGCTCCCATCAGCTGTTGAAACTATTGTTCATATGATGGGTTCCAAGTTAATTTCAGCTTTTAACGCAACTGATTCTCACACATACTCATGTGATACTCCAAAGTCAATCATGATCTTAGCAGGTGCTCTGTTGACTGCCCCATTCAAATATAATAGCTTGCCTGAGTTTGGGGTCATTTGGGGCAGGTATTCTTCCATCATACAGAAAGTAAAATCTGAGTCTTGTTCAAGCTCAACTTCCATGTTAATATGTTCAAGGGCTTTGATGTGATTGAAGGTTCTTGCTGACTGGTGTCCATTTCTTCTCTGATGGCAGTGTTTTGCAATATGTCCTTGCTGGAGGTAAGTAAAGCATGTCCTTTCTTCTTGTATTCTTCTGGGGTGTGATTCTTCTGCATAGCACTGATTTCCATTGGTACTGCTTCTGATTGCCATCTTTCATAGTAATTATAGCCCCACTGATTAGTTGTTGTGGGCTTCCCAACTCCAACATAGCTGAGTCATAATCAATAGCAATCTTGATGACTTCTTCAGTTGTCTGAGGTCTTCAATAGTTCACCTCCTTGCAAGTTCTTTGTTTCACCCCATCAACAAAGCTTTCAGCTTGATTCAGATGGTTCATTCTGTCAATCTATCCCACTACACATCTCTAATCAGAGATGTATTCTTGAACCATTCCTTTCTGTCTGAGTGTCTTCAGCTTCTTTCTTAGTAATGTCCACAGGTGGGGAGGTTCAGAGGCAATTTGAATTACCAACGCAAACCCATCCCAGGTGGAGATTGCAGAGCATCCCATGATAGAAGCTGACCTGATCTTGTTGTGAGACCACTGTAAAGCTGCATCTGCAGGTCAGAGACTACATAGTGTAGCCTGCTCTCTGAGGCAATTCCTTTAGCAGTAGAGGCTTCTGCAATCTGAAATAGCCAATTTCCCAGGTATTCATTGACTCCACCATGGTACCAGTTGTTCTTCACACTAAAGATACTCTTTACAGGGCTTTGCTGGTTCTAGGCCATGGTAGTCATTCCTTGTTGCCACTGGCTGAGAATATGGAGTAACTGTTGCTGTTGGGCCAGGATTTGCCACATAGCATTCTTCCATTCATGATTTTGTGACATTATGAGGGTGACTTCTTCTTTCTGCAGGAGGGAGGTTTCTGGTTGTTACTGCCACCAATTTTACATGTCATGATATAAGAATTGTAGAGGAAAAGGGAGTTTAGCTAGTCTTGTATTCACCAAAACCTGAACTCCTTTTTATTGAGGTTTCAGCAGCTCCTCTCATATATTAAGGCAGTTTATTTGCTGACTCACTGTACCTCTGAATTTAGGTTGTGGCTGATGACTCATATGATTGTATCATCATCACCCAGTTGGAGCCTGCTAAATATATTTATTTCTGTCTGATCAGGATCTGCCAATTTTTCTGCTGAATCAACAATTGGACTTTCTCTGGCACTGAGGGAAAAACACCAAGTTACTATGCATGAAAATGCAAAATAATGTTTCACACCCTGCGGCCTTATACAAGTCTAATAGGTGCACCAGCATAAAGAAATACATACCCGGTGGTAAAATGTCTGTCAATCAGATCCCTACCCCAATCTGAATCACTTTAACCAACAAAATTTTGCCTAGAAGCTGCTCCAGAGTAGTCCATTACCATATTTTTGGTACCTGGTAGATATCCCAAAATGCACTTAACTGCTGCAACTTGATCAGATCCATAATTTTGCAAAAATTGACCTACTACTCCAACAGCCACTTCAATATTTGGATTTGAAGACATCTGCAAGTCCTTTATACCGCAAATATTTTGCAATACCCTAGAGTCCATGCCACATGTTACTTTGGTTACTTGCACTCTCTTGTACAGTTACCAATAGCTGCTTATTGGTAGTTATATGATTTTCCTGCTCTGGTTTTGCTTTTTGTCTGCTTGTTTCTACTAGCATTCTCTTGCCCAGTGTCCTAGCTGCTTCCAGTAGCTACAGCAACCAGGTCTTCTTTAGTTTTCCTTTGATATAGTCTAGAGCTAGATTGTCTTCATTGCTTTCAAAACACAGCAGGAGTTGCTCATACTTGTATGGTAAGCAGCAAAGTACACAGAGATTCTTTTCTTCATCTTCTACACCAGGATTAGTGCTGAAAAGATCTTCTACAAGCATATCTACTCTGGTAATGAGTTATTGCATGACAGCACCTGCCTTCTTCTCCATGTTGAAGAACTTTTTGCCTTTAATGAAGCGTTTTTGATACAGACTTTGCTCTTAAGATCTTCTCCAAAGATTTTTTGGCAGTATTTGAAGCATGAGTGTGTCCATGGAAGGAATCTTGCACGCTGATGCATATGGTATCAAAGGCTTTTCACTCCCCCTCTTGAAACTTCTCCACTTCTTTTGCTATTCCTTTAGGCTCAACTTCTTTTTCTGTTACTATGCTCCAAAGCTTGGTTTCCTCAATATGGATTTGCTTCTTGACTATCCAAAGTCTGCAGTTCTTTCCATCATACCACTTCATTCAGGGAAAATGTTTGTATTATTCTACTTGCTGGTACATGTCATCCCTAGAATAGTGTTTGGCAATTAATGCTCATTATCTGTTGCAATTTAAGAAGTGATTTGGATTTAAGAAACTTATTGAGTAAAAGGGATAGTTGCTGAGCAGTTATTTATTTGTAAGGAAGCTCAGGATTCATACCTTTGCAGCAGTAGCAGAGCTGTAACAGGAAGTTGGGGGAGCTCCTCAACACTCAGGAGCATTCTGTAATAGTTTCAGGGCTAGTATATAATGCTTAGTAAAAGTGCTAAATTGATCTTGACTATAGGGGAATAATCAGAGTATCACTTATCTGAAGAAAGTTGCAAAGCTTGAGCTGTAGGTTTGCTCTACAGTGACCAATAATAGTCCAGAATTGTTAAGTATGTTTTTAGCTGCTGAATGATACCAAATAATCCAACATTTTAGAAGTATCTCTTTCCTTGGTGGTGGTTGCATCATTATGTAGCTGGCAAACAATCTTAATGGCTTTCTGATTTGATTTTCCTCAAATACTGTGCCTCTGCTCTTGATCAGCTTCTGAATTGTGCCATTGTACACTCTATACCCTTTGGAATGTTTACATCTGCCAAAAAAAATCATTTTCCGCTCTCTGGCTCCAAGTTTGAGCACTTTTTGTCAGCTGTATGTTAAAAAACTCCACTGCCAAAGATCATTACAAATGTGAGCAATTCAAAGCGATTGCATCATCTTCTCCTGGGTTTTTTTCTCACAGGGATTACTACTGAAGCATTTGGTAGTGACTCACTTTGCACACCTATACTACTTCCTGGCTGACTATCATCTTAGCTACTTGTGTATTTGTAGTCAGTATTTTGCCTCCTAGTTGATGAGTGCAATGCTGCAGCTTGGCTGTGCTGAATTGCTCCAACTGAACCAACTGAACTGGCCTGTAGTGCCATGCGCTGACGCGTTCTTTTACTTGCCAAGGGCTCCGGTGGTTGAGGCACTTCATGTTGGTCATCATTAGTCAGTTCACCAGAAGTAACTCGCTGATTGTCAGGCAAGACAGCACGCGCAGGCGCGCCTTGACACATTGAGATGGCCCTTGGCTGAGTTTGATGTGATGCCGCATGTTGACGCGACTCGGTCCGCTCCAATGGACTTGTGTCTAAATGAGCAGTTTGGCAAGTTCTTGTAGTTTTGCTCTGAAGGGCGCGCATTGACTCGACGCGGGGCGTTCTGGTAAAGGGTGTTGGCATACTCTGGACTGACATGCGCCGGCGCGCTGTGGTTGCAAGAGATGGTAGGGAATCCAGCAAGGCGTGCTGGCGCGATCTGGACAATGTTGCTTGCGGTCTGTATTCTTCCTCCTGAAGCTCACCATCTGATTCCTCAAGATATTCACTTACCCTCTGTCTGATACTTTGGAGCTGTTGCCTGGATGAGTCCTGTGTATATTGCTCTCAGAAGCCACTTAGCTCTACTAATATATCACATAGTACATTAGTCATTTGAGGCAAAAACTCATTCAAAATCTCTTTGGTTCCCAAAGTTGAGGCACAAACGGACGCGTCCAGCCCGTACTGTGCAAATTGCGCGCAAAATCATTCCCGCGCGGCTTCTTTGTCAAATCCCCTCACTCTCAGCTCATTCTTGATTTCAATACTTGTCTTGTTATATATCTTTTTACATACATCGGCTGGCATCTTGATGTAGAACTCATGCCACAGCTTTCTACTCAAATTCTTCCATCTTTGTCAACTCTCTGAGGTATCTAGTTCTGCTAGATTAATCAGTAGTGCCCAAATATCTGTATGAAGGCTCATCATAGACACTTGGGCCATACTAAAATCATTTGGCAAGAACTCAAACGGATCCGACATCAACTTTTCCGGTCCGGACCACGCTTGTGAGCTGGGGGATGGGTTTTGTCTGGGTTGTACTAAAGATGAGTTGAGGCTTGGTATGGGGACCATAGCAACGGATTTGGATACTAATACAGCAGTATATTGGCATCAACCTGGTCTTATATGAAATATATATGAAAACTAAAGTGATTGTTGAATTTTCCATATGTTATGCATGATGCATCTTGGATTGCGTTGACACGGATCAGATCACATCAATCGCAGATTTCCTATTTGATTATAGACCTATGATTAAACCATCAATAAAAGTACCAATGCATTGTTTGCGGATGATTTTTGTGACATAATGATGGGATACATGGCAATTGATGGAGATTTAACCATAATGTGTTAAAAATCAGATAAATAATGCAGATTGCGCCAAATCAATTCAAACCGCCTCCATACAATCATCCATCAATTTTAATATGACTTACTCATCTGAATGGTCTTTTCTCATCAATCCCATCACTACCACTGGATTTCCTTTTGACACACTGGAGGAGATCTATACCATGTACTGTGGACCATCAACCCCAATCTACTCAAGGAGATCCCTTATTAAGCTTCTCTGCTATTACAAGAACTATTGCCCCACAAGGTTTCATCCCACCATCCATAGAAACAAAAGTCTTAGAAGCTTTCATTCCCAGCTGACAGCAATGGAGAACCACCTTGCAGAGGGTATGAATGACATAGAGCAAGCTTGGAATACTAGGTTCAGAAGCTCCAATAGACTTCCATATCCCAGAGTATTCAGCAACAGGTTCCATATAAGGAGTATTTTGGATACCTTCCCAGTGAGGATTAACAGACCTTCTAGAGGGCAGAAGCACTTTTATTTGGGCAAGTACAAGGCACACTGTGTGAAGTTTCAAGGACTGTTTGACATTAAGGGTAAAATCATTAGGTTTAATGGGCCACTTGCTGGAAGTAGGCATGACAAAGCACTCTGGGTAGAGAATCATCCTGAATTCAGTAGAGGGGAGAAATGTATGGCAGACTTAGCCTATATAGGAGAGGATTGTCAGAGATTAGGATGTATTAAAGCTTATAGGAAGCCAAGGAATGGTGTGCTTAGCAGGAAGCAGAAGCTCTACAATGAGATATTTAATCACTTCAGAGTAAGGGTAGAGCACACATTTGGATATCTGAAGAGATTCAGCATATTGGCAGGTAAATACAGAGGAAAGTCATATATAGGAGAAAACAGCAGAATAGGTAAAATAGTTAAGATACTTATTAATGCACAATATGTTCATACAAGAAGACATCCACTGAGAGAAATGTGTCTGGAGCATTATGAAGAGTAAATAAAGCAAGGAAAGCACTATTCTGAGCAACATAAGTAAGATTTAGTAAAATTACCAGTAACTATATTATACCACTAGCATCATGGTAGAAATTATAGTGCCAGATAGTGCCGTAGAGTGTCAGATTGATCTGGCACTATAAACAGGCTGGCACTATGTGGCACTATCCAACGGAACAAGTCAATTAAGTAGGATCTTATTGGGTGATGATGATGCAATCAAATGAGTCATCAGCCACAACCTACATTAGGAAATACAATTAGTCAGCAATTGATCTGGCAAAATGTATATAAGCAGCTGCTGGAACCTCAATAAAAATCGGTTCAAGTTTTAGTGAATACAATACTAGCTAAACTCCCTATTCCTCTACAACTCTTATACCAAGACTTGTAACATACAGAAAAGAAGGAAAGCAACAAACCGCAGAAAACCTGGCTGCTGTAACTACTGTAAGAAGCCAGGACACTGGGCAAGAGAATGCAAGAAGAAACAAGCAGACAAAAAACAGAAACTAGAGCAGGCAAACCATATAACTACTGATGAACAGTTATTTGTAACTGTACAAGAGAGTGCAAGTATCCAAAGTAATGAATGGTATATTGACTCTGGAGCATCACAGCATATTTGTGGTATAAAGGATTGGTTCAGCAACTTACAGACTATTCCTGTAAGAAAGGTTTATCTGGGAGATAACTCTGCATTGGAAGCTATTGCCAGTGGGTCTGTACAACTAAATATGAGTGATAACTCAGGGGCAACAACAGCAAAACTGACTGACGTACTCTATGTACCTGGAATAGCTAAGAACCTACTCTCAGTCAGTAAAACAACTACTCAGGGACTGAAATTTGTTTTTACTAAGCTGAGCTGCTCAATATTGAGTGAAAATGGACAAAAATTAGCTTTGGGAATCAGAGAACACAATATATACAAGTTACAATGCAAGATCATTGTACCTGAGTATGTCAACATTGCTGAAACTGATGAAACCAGCTGGGAGACGTGGCATAGGAGGCTAGGACACATAGGGGAACAGAAAATGAGCCTATTGGTGAAAAATCAGCTTGTTTTGGGCCTAAAATACTCAATTACAATCAAATTGAATGTTTGTAAGGGATGTTCATACGGCAAACAAGCTAGGCAACGTTTCAAGAGCTTAGAAGGCATCAATACCACCGAAATATTGGCTATTGTACACTCAGACATATGTGGCCCCATGAGAACACTGTCCTTTGGAGCCAAGAGATACTTTATGACGTTTATTGATGACAAGACAAGATATACATGGGGGTACTTCCTCAAAACAAAGGATGAAGCTTTAGAGACGTTTAAGCACTTCAAGAACATGGCAGAAACACAAACTGGGTGTAAATTGAAGGTACTACAAAGTGACAATGGAGGAGAATACTGCTCAAAGGAGTTTGCAAAATACTGCTTGTCTACTGGTATACTTCATCAGACCACAGTTCTTCATACTCCACAGCAAAATGGAGTAGCAGAATGTGCAAATAGAACAATAGTAGAGATGGGAAGATCAATGCTACATGATAAAGGAATGGACTACAAGCTTTGGGCTGAATCTGTTGCTACCGCTGTATACATCAAGAACTGATGCCCAACAACAGCACTACGTGATTCTACACCCTTTGAAGCATATACAGGCAAAGAACCAGATCTCCAGCACCTCAGGATCTTTGGCAGTGATGTTTTTTATCACATCCCTGACAAAAAACGCTCAAAGTTGGAACCAAAGAGTAGAAAAGGGATCTTTCTTGGGTATTGTGAAGATACCATAGGGTATAGAGTGTATGATGGCAAAATTCAGAAGCTGATCAAGAGCAGGGATGTTGTATATGAGGAGAATTCAGATCAGAAAGCCACAGAAATCATTGGCCAGCTGCCTGATGATGCAATCAACACAAATAAAGAAGATACGTACCACATTCAGCCAGAGATGGAAGATACTTCTACCAGTTCCAGATCAGAACAGATTATCCCAGTTAGGAGATCTACCAGAATAAGAAATGCCCCTGGATCCTGGTGGCAGACAACCAATGATCATGAAGAAGCTTATCTTGCCTTATGTGCCAAACCTCAGAATCTGGAACAGGCAATGCAAGGTCCAGATGCTACTAAGTGGCAACAAGCCATGCAGGAGGAGTACCAATCACTGATCAAGGCAAAAATGTGGGAACTGGTAGATTTACCAAATGGGAGAAAGCCAATATGATGTAGATGGGTCTACAAGATCAAGATAACCTCAAATGGTGCCGTTGATAAGTACAAGGCTAGATTGGTAGCTAAAGGCTATTCCCAGATCCAGGGACTAGACTTTAAGGAAACATTTGCTCTGGTTGCTAGGTTTAACTCTATTAGGACAGTTCTAGCCCTGGCAGCTGTACACAGTCTAGATCTACACCAAATGGATGTCAAAACAGCCTTTCTAAATGGGGATTTGCAAGAAACTATATATATGGAGCAACCAGAAGGTTTTATTGATCCAAAAGGCCCCCATGAGGTGTGCAAACTTAGAAAATTGTTGTATGGGCTTAAGCAGGCACCCAGAGCATGGTATAACAAGATTGACACATATCTAGAGGAAATTGGGTTCTCTCATAGCACTGCAGATCACAGTATATATGTGAAACAGCTCAAAAAGGGTGTGATCATCCTAGTTCTTTATGTGGACGACCTAATTATAGCTACAAGTAATCAAGAGGCACTTAAACAGACAAAATCAGATCTCTTCAGCAAGTTTGAGATGAAAGATCTTGGAAAATTGAGCTATTTTCTTGGAATTGAGGTCAAATTTGACATACCTACGCAGAAAATGGTGCTGAATCAGTCTAAGTACATCAGGGACATTCTTAGATGCTTCAAAATGGAAAATTGCAAACCTGCAGCAACCCCTATGGACAATAACCTGAAATTAAGCAAATCTCAGCCAGTTATAGATGAAAATAGCTCAAATATGGACCAAAACTTTCCCTATCAATCGATGGTTGGTAGCCTAATGTACCTGATGGTGTGTACAAGTCCAGAAATTGCAGTAGCAGTTGGAATAGTCAGTCAATTCATGCAGAATTAATGATCAGAACAAATTGCAGCAGTTAAGCGGATTTTGAGATATCTACAAGGTACTATAAATATGGTACTGGAATACTCTGGAGCAGCTAATAGGCAAAAATGTGATGGTTATAGTGATTCAGATTTGGGTAGGGATCTGATTGACAGACGCTCTACCGCAGGCTATGTATTTCTTTATGCTGGTGCAGCTATTACTTGGAATTGCAAGAAACAACCAACTGTGGCACTATCTACAACTGAAGCCAAATATATGGCTGCATGTCAAGCAACTAAGGAGGCTATATGGCTACAAAAATTAATCAAAGACTTAGGTTTTAACTCAGGTGAACCAACATGTATTTACAAGGATAATCAAAGTTGTATTTCATTAGCTAGAAATCCTATTAATCATGCCAGAACTAAGCACATTGATATACAGCATCACTTTGTGAGGGAAGCTGTAGAAAATAGCTTAGTGGAGCTGGTTAACTGCCCAACTGACAGAAAGGTAGCAGACATATTGACAAAACCTCTAGCTAGGCCACAGTTTGAGATCCTTAGAGAGAAATTGGGATTAAGAAATTATTTAGTTGAGGGGGAGTGTTCAAATATTAGACTATTTGGTATCATTCAGAAGCTAAAAATTTACTTAACAATTCTAGGCTAGTCTTAGTCACTGTAGGACTCATTTACTGCCTTAACTTTGCCACTTTCTCCAGATATATGATCTTATGATTATTCCCTTATTGTCAGGATCAAATTAGCACTATTACCAAACATTATGTACTAACCCTGAAACTGTTACAGAATGCTCCTGAATATTGAGAAACCCTCCCTACTTAGTGTTGAAGCTGTATTACTTCTACAAAGGTATAAATACTGAGCTTCTTTATGAATAAACAACAGTTCAACTATTATCACTATTTCTTGATAAGTTCCTTATATCCAAATCACTTCTTAAATTGCAATAGTTTGTCCACCAGTTGGTAAGTTGTAAATGGACATACTCTGATAATCTTGAAAGGTCCTGTTTAGAAGGTTCATAGTATGGGTTCCCCAGTTGATTGATACATTGCAACAAAATAGCCAGGTTTTTCCAGGAACAAGGTGAAACTTGCAGTTCCCAAATACATAGACCTGTAGGACCTCTTCATAGTCATTCACCTTCATCCTTGCTGGCTGAGTAATACAGTTGATGACATGAAAGTTTCCATCAGCTGTTCTGACCAATGTTGATTTGGTTGGTTCCAAGTGAAATTCAAGCTTTCAAAGCAAACTTCTCTGACATGTACTCATGCAACGCTCCTGAGTCAAACATAATCTTGGCAGGTACTTCATTGGTTACTCCATTCAAGTGTAATAGCTTTCCTGAGTTTGAGGTCATCTTGTATAGGTAGTCTTCTGTCATATGGAAGGTCAGTTCTGAATCTTCTTCAAGTTCATCCTCCATGTTACTATGCTCAAGGGCTTCAATATGGTTTAAAGTTCCTGATGGCTGGTGTCCATTTCTTTTCTGAGGGCAGTACTTTGCAATATTTTTTTGCTGGTGGCAATTAAAGCAAAGTCCTTTCTTTTTACATTTGTCTGAGGTAGGATTCTTCTGCATAGTGTCTATTTCCATTGGCACTGCTTCTAATTGGCTTCTTTCATAGTGATTGTAGCCTCTCCAATTAGTCATTGTGGGCTTTCCAACTCCAACATAGCTGAGTCATAGTCAATGGCAATCTTGATGGCTTCTTCAGTATTCTGAGGTCTTTGATAATTCACTTCCTTGCAAGTCCTGTCTTTCAACCCATCAATGAAGTATTCCACTTGATCTGGGGGGTCTATCATTCAATTGTCCAAGTAGACATCTATATTCATAGTTGTACACTTGAGCCATTCCTTTCTGCCTGAGTGACTTTAACTTTCTTCTTAGTAGTGTCTACTGGTTTGGGGGTTCATAAGCATTCTGCATTTCCAGCACAGATTGATCCCAGGTAAAGATTGTAGAGCACCCCATCATGGTGGCTGACCTGACCTTGTTGTGGAACCACAGTAAAGCTGCATCTGCCAGGTAAGAGGCTGCATAATGTGACTTGCTTTCTGGAGCAAGCCCTTAGCCTTGAAAGCTTCTTCAATCTGGAAGAGCCAAGTTCCCCAGTTTTCATTGACTCTACCATGCTACCAGTTGACCTTCACACTAAAGTTGCTCTTGATAGGGTGTTGCTAGCTCTGGGCCATATTAGTAATTCCTTCTTGCTGTTGCCTAAGGAACAGGAGTAACTGTTGCTGTTAGGTCAGGATTTGTTGCATGGCATTCTTCCATTCTTGATTTTCTGACATCTTGCAGATGACTTCTTCTTTCTTCAGGGGGGGGGGAGGTTTCTGGTTATTGCTGCTACCAATGTCACAAGTCTTGGTATAAGAATTGTAGAGGAATAGGGAGTTTAGCTAGTATTGTATTCACTGAAACTTGAACTGATTTTTATTGAGGTTCCAGCAGCTCTTTATAACATTTTGCCATATCAATTGCCTACTAATTGTATTTCCTAATGTAGGCTGTGGTTGATGACTCATTTGATTGCATCATCATCACCCAACAAGATCCTACAAGTATATCTATTTCTGTTTGCTGAGGATCTGTTGATTCATTTGCTGACTAATGATCCAGATGTGATAGATAACACTGATGTTCTGATAGGCTAAACATATAACTAACTGACTTGACTGAAACTGATCTAACTTATACATTCAAGCAGTAGATCATAACACACTGACTACAAAGCCTTGAACTCAGTTGCAGTGATGAATAAGTAGACTATGCTGCAGAATGTTAAGTATCAGAACCAACTGAATGGAGACACAAAATTTGGCAAAATTGACCTCACATCAGGACATAACTAGACATGTATGAAGCCAGAAGTTATCCGTATGACAGCATTTAGACCAGAGGTGGACATTAGGAATACTTGGTTATGAGTTTTGGTCTCACCAATGCCCTGGCAATATTCATGACCTTTATTCAAACTGTTTTCCCGGAGTACTTAGACAAATTTGAGGCAATTTACCTTGAAGACCAATGGATATGCAGCAATTCAAAAGAAGACAGCTTGGTGTACACTGAAAAGGTCTTGAAGAGAGTAAGAAAGAACAAGCTATAAGGCAAGCTAGCAAATTGTCAGTGCTTCAAAGAGCATGTTCAATATCTGCAACACATAGTGACTAGCACAGTAGTGACCCTAGACCTCAAGAAAGTAGTGATTATCACATATATGAAGCAACCCCATAGTGTCTTGGAGCACCGATCATTTCTTGGAATGGTTTCCTATTGTTGGAGATTTGTCAAGTTTTTTGCAAATTCTATAGCCCCTCTGACTGATACCCTCAAGATAGACAACACCTTAAAGTAGGATATAGCCTGTGCATCTGGCCTTCAGTAGTTCAAGAATGAACTTGCCAAGCTGCCAAGTTAAGGAATACATGACTTCAGATAGGAGTTTACACTCTGCACAGATGCTTCAGACTATGCAATTGGTGAGGTATCAAGCCACCAATAAGAAGGAAGGGAATACCCAGTTACACTCAAGTCCAAGTAACTGAACTCAGCAGAGCAAAATGATTCAGTGCATGAGAAGGAGATACTTACCATAATACACTGCTTAAAGACATTAAGATGCTATATTGAAGGAGTCAAGTACGCAGTGAATATTGTGTTGTGGTTTAAGAAGCAATTTGAATATAAGGAACCTTTCACATTAGAGTGATAATAGTTGAAGCTTTGTGTATTCATACAGAAGCTCTGTATTTATACCTTTGAAGAAGTGATACAGCTGCAAAGCTGAGTAAGGAGATTTTCTCAGCACTCAGGAGCATTCTGTAACAGTTTCAGGGTTAGTACATAATGTGTGGTAAAAGTGCTAATTTGATCTTGGATATAGGGAAATAATCATGTGATCATAGATCTGAAGAAAGTGGCAAAGTTAGGGCTGTGGGTTAGTCCTACAGTGACCAAGACTAGTGCAGAGCTATTTAGTAATTGTTTAGCTGCTAAATGATATCAAATAGTCCATTTTGTCTACACTCCCCCTCAGCTAATTAATACTTAGTCCAGCTTACTTAGTGAAGCTTTCAAACTGTGGCCTATCTAGGGGTTTTGTATGTAAACACACCATTGTTTTGTCAGTTAGGCAGTAAAGTAACTCTACTGATTTATTCTATACAGCTTACCTCACAAAGTGGTGTTGTATATCTAGGTGCTTAGTTCTGGCATGATTGGTAGGATTCCAAACTAGTGAAATACACATTTGACTATCTTTGTAAGTACATGTTGGTTCATCTGAGTTAAAGCCTAAGTCTTTGAGTAATTTTTGAAGCCATATAGCCTCCATAATTGCTTGACAAGAAGCCATATACTCAGCTTTAGTTTTAGATAGGGCAACAGCTTGTTATTTCTTGCAATTTCAAGTAAGAGCTGCACCAGAATAACAAAATTCATACCTTGTGATAGAGCATCTGTCAATCAATCCCTACCCTGATCTGACTTCCTATAACAATTAAAATTGTGCTTATTAGCTGCTACAGAGCATTCCAGCACCATATTTACGGTGCCTTGTAAATATTGGAAAAACCACCTAACTGGTGTAAGTTGATTTGATCCATAATTTTGCATGAATTGACTATTATTCTAACTGCCAGTGCAGTATTGGGTTATATAGACAACATCAGGTATATCAGCAACCTATCATGGATTGATAGTGAAGTTCTGGTCCTTATTCCAGCCTTTTCCATGTAATTTGGCTGTCATTTGCTCAGTTTCAGGTTATTGTTCATTGGAGTATCAGCAGGCTTGCAATTTTACATTTTGAAGCATCTAAGAATATCCCTTGTGTACTTGAACTGATTCAGCAGCCTTTCTGCATAGGTATGTCAAATTGGACATCAATTCCAAGAAAATAACTCAATTGTCCAAGATCTTTGATCTCAAACTTGTTGACAACTTTTGATTTAATCTATTTGACTAGCTGCAGGCCAGTTGCATTTGATATCAGGTTATGTACATAAAGAACTAAGATGATCACATCTTTTTGAGCTATTTGACATATATACTCTAATCTGCAGTGCCATAAATGAACCCAATCTCCTCTAGGGATGTGTCAATCCTGATTTACCCTGTTCTATGTGCCTGTTTAAGCCCATAAAACAATTTGCTAAGTCTGCACAGCATATGGGAGCCTTTTGGATTGGTAACATGTAATGGTTGCTTAATACATAGAGTTTCTTGCAGATCTTCATTCAGAAAAGCTGTTTTGACATCCATTTGATGTTGATCTAGACTGTGTACAGCTGCCAGGGCTAGAACTATCCTAATGGAGTTATACTTTGCAATTGGAGCAAATATTTCCTCAAAACCTAGTCTCTGGATCTGCGACTAGTCTTCAGCCACTAATCTAGCCTTGTACTTATCATCAACACCATTTGTTGATTGCATCATCAGGCAGCTGGCCCTTGATTTTGGTGGCTTCCTGATCTCAACTTTCCTCAAATATAATGTCCCTGCCCAAGATCAGCCTCTGAATTTTGCCATCACACACTCTATACCCTTTAGTATCCTTGCAATACCCAAGAAAGATATCTTTTTTACTCTTTGGCCCCAACTTTCTGCATTTTCTATCAAGGACTTGATGAAGGACTTCACCAACAAAGATCATGAGGTGCTTGAGGTCTTGTTTCTTGCCTGTATATGCTTCAAAGGGAGTACATTCATGTAGAGCTGATGTTGGGTGTCTATTCCAGATATAAGCAGTAGTAGCAACAGATTCAGTCCAAAATTTGTAGTCCATTCCCTTATCATGTAGCAAAGATTGTCCAATCACTATTTTTGTATTTTTGCACATTCTCTTACTCCATTTTGCTGTGCAGTATATGGAATAATGGTCTGTTGCGGTACACCAGCTGATGAGCAGTATTTTGCAAGCTCCTTTGAGCAATATTCCCCTCCATTATCACTGCAAAGTACCTTCAATTTACACCCCCATATGTGCTTCTGCCATGTTTCTGATATGCTTAAGCTTCTCTAAAGCCTGATCCTTTGTCATGAGGAAGTACACCTGTGTATATCTCTTCTTTTCATCAATAAATGCAATGAAGTATCTGTTGGCTCCAAAGAATAGTGTTCTAATGGGCCCACATATGTCTGGGTGCACAGTAGCCAGTAGTTTGATAGTGTCAGTAGCTGCTGAGCTCCTGAAAAAATTGCACGGCCTGTCTGCCATATGAACAACCCTTACTGATATTGATTTTGATTGCATATTAGTGATTTAGGCCCAAAACAAGTCAATTATTCACCAGTTGGCTTATTTTCTGTACTCCAATGTGTCCTAGCCTCCTGTGCCATGTCTCCCAGTTGGGTTCATCAGTTTCAGCAATATTGACCTACTCAGGTACAATGGTCTTGCATTGTAACCTGTATTTATTGTGATCTCTGATAATCAAAGCTAATTTTGTCCATTTTCACTCAATACTAAGCAGCTCAGCTTAGTCAAGACAAATTTTGGTTCCTGAGTAGTTGCTTTACTGACTAACAGTAGGCTCCTAGCAATTCTGGGCACATGGAGAACATCAGTCAGTTTTGCTGTTGCTGCCCCTGCTATATCACTCAGGCTTAACTGCCTAGACCCACTGGCGGCAGCTTCCAGTCCAGAGTTTTCTATCAGGTAAACATTTCTTGTAGAAGTAGTGTCTAAGTGACTGAGCCACTCAAATATACCAGAAATATGCTGTTATGCTCCAGAGTCAATATATCATTCTTTACTTTGGTTACTTGCACTTGTTGGTACATTAACAAATAACTGCTCATTAGTAGTTATAGGGTTGGCCTGCTCCAGTTTCTTTTTTATTTCTGTTTGTTTCTTCTTGCATTCTCTTGCCCAGTGTTCTGGCTTTTGACAGTGGTTACAGCAACCACATTTTCTTTGGTTGGATTGCTATCCTTTCTTTTCTGGGTGCCTTTCTAGGCTGAATAAAGCATTATCTTCAGTTTTATCTGCTTGATCAATACATCTGAGTTCTTCATGGAAAAGTCTTCCTTTCAAGTAGTGTAAAGTTGGTTATCTTCTCTGCTTCTAAAGGAAAGTATGAGTGGCTCATAGCTGTCTGTTAAGTTGCTAAGTAGACAGAGTATCTTTTCTTCATCATGTCAACCAGCATTAATACTGTAAAGTTCTTTTGCAAGTGTCTCCATTCTGATAATCACTTGTGGCATGTCACTTCTGGTTACTTCCTCATGTAGAGGAATTTTGTTTTCAATAAAGCCTGCTTGAAACTGACTTTGCTCTAGAGATCTTTTCAAAGGATTCCCATGCTGCTTTGGTAGTATTTGAAGCATGATTTGTCTAATGAAGGAATCTTGCACATTGATACATATGGCATTAAAGACTTTTCTCTCATTTTATTGAGACTTTTTCACTTCTTCGGCTGTTGCTTTGTGCTCAACTTGATTTTCTGTTACTATGTTTGAAAGCTTTCTTTCTGTAAGGTGGATCTGCTTCTTGATTCTCCAAGGTCTGTAGTTCTTCTCATAAAACCTCTCCTTTGGAGGTAAGATGTTTGTATTGTTCTGTTTGCTGGCAGACGTCATCTTTAGAATGGACTAGAGCAATTGGGGCTCATAATCTGATGCAATTTAAGAAGTAATTTGGATATAAGGAACTTAGCACAAAATAGTGAGAACAGTTGAACTATTGTTTATTCATCAAGAAGTTCAGTACTTTACCTTTGTAGAAGTAATATAGCTGTAATACTAATTAGAGTTTCTCATCACTTAGCAGCATTATGTAACAGTATCAGGATTAGTATATAATGTCTGGTAAAAGTGCTAATCTTATCTTGACTAAAGGGAAATAATCACGCAATCATAGATCTGAAGAGAGTGACAAAGTTGGGGCTGTAGGTTAGTCCTACAGTTACCAAGAATAGTCCAGAATTGCTAAGTAAACTTGTAGCTGCTGGATGATTACATATAGTCCAATATTTCAACAAACTAATAATTCCTCACTGAAGTATATAAACCAAGAAGGCTCCATCTATAAGGTGGATGAAGATATCAAGCATATTTCTTGGATAAAGCCAGCAAACGTATAGTACAAGATGAAACACCCTGACAAATTGTTGATGGAAGCACTTTTGCCTATTCCCCCTTTGCTGCCTGCCTGCATTTAATACACAGGCTAAACAAGAAATATGGACATTGTAGTAAGTGAAATCATGCCCAAGTTGCCAAATCAACCAAGGTAAACCACAGAGAGTTGCTGAACTTCTTCCCTTGGAGCCTGAAAGAGCATTGAAAATGGGGAATTGACTTCACTGGAAGACCTGTTGTTGCACTTTACCAGTAGCCAGTGAACAAGAAGTTGAAAATTTCTTTTACCATGAGATTCTGATGAAGTTTGAATTCCCTGTGGAAATTTTGTATTCTAAAGGAGCATGTTTATGACAAAAATATTGGAAGCCTACTGGGAAATGCAGCTGATCAAACACTTGACAACCTTGACATATCCCCATAGAACTAGTGTGGTGCTGAGCTGTTTAATAGATTATGTGGAGAAATGCTGACCTAGTTTCTAAATGGGGCTATAAATATGCAGGAGAAGTATATTGGCCAAGCACTATAAAACTGCAGAGTATGGGCACACAACTTTACCTAACAATTGCCTTTTTACCAAGTTTATTGATGTGTACCAAAATATCCAGGACATTTCACGCTACCAATATTCACCAACAGCTTGGTGTATAAATTAGTCAGCATAGAAGACACCAACAATTGAAACAAAAACATCAGGAATTACAGGCCAAAATCTCCAAAAGTACCAACTAGCTAAAGGAGAGATTTAATAAGACTATATAACCAGAGGCTTTGTTGGTTGGGAACTTTGTAGTACTAAGAAATAATACTATGCAAGAGTTTGAGCAACTATGGATTGGACCAATCACAATCATTATGCAGTATCCACTTGCCACATACAATTAGTAGACAAAGAAGAAAATATCCAAGAGAACTTAGACAGATTCATGCTACCAAGACCTACAGACAATGCTGAAGCATTAAGATACTGGTATCAAAAGAAAAAGGATTCTGGATAATCTAATCAGCTTTACTAGCAAAGAGGGCTATGATATTCTGCTTGAATGTCTAAGTTTGATTGGTTTTGAGTTAAATCATTTATAACTGTGTATAGCCTCCCATTGCATCAGTTTTTTCTATCAGATCAATAGCTTTAGTCACTAGATCAATTGGCAGATCCTTATTGGACAAATATATATATGTATCTGGTAAGATCTATTTAGGTGAAGATGATGCAAGTGAATGAGTGATTAGCCTTAACATACATCAGGAAATATTACTAGTCAGCCAGTGGTCTGCAAAATGCATATATAAGCTGTTGGAACTTCCACAGGGATCAGATCAGGTCTTGGTGAGTACAATACCAGCTAAAGTTCCTATTTGCCTCTAACTCTATCATCAAGACCTGTGACACCAGAATTGAGAAGAACTTTGCAGTAAAAATGCTGGTAGAGTTGCTAATGAAAAGATACTGTGTCCACTTTACAGCCTACAAGACAGAACAGTACCACTGATGTTCACTATGGAGTAGGAGAAGGCAATCTGACCTTAGACTATGTCAAATGAAGATATCTTCACTGAAAAGCTCCAACATGATAACAAAGCAGAGAAAATTAAAGATGATGCTTTCTTTGGCACAGAAAGGCACACCAAAAAGGAGGGAAAGCAAAAGATTCAAAGAATACAAGGTTGCTGCAACTACTTTACTAAGCCAGAGCACTGGGCTAGAGAATGGAGAAGAGACAAGCAGATAAAAGACAGAAACAGAGTAGGTAAACCATATCATTACTTGTCAAACAGTAACTTGTAAAAGCACAAGAGAATGTTAATATTTGCTATAGCAAATGATAAACTGACTCTAGAGCATTGCAGTATAATTTTAGTATCAAGGAGTGGTTTAGTAGCTGTAGGATTATTCCTGTAACAAAGATTTCTCTGAGAGACAACATTGCTCTGGAAGCTACTGCATGTGGGCCAACACACCTAAATGTGAGTAATTTTTCAGGGGCAAAGACAGCAAAACTGACTGATGTACTCTACATACCTGGAATAGCTAAAGACCTACTATCAGTAATCAAAGCAACTATTCAGAGACTGAAATAGGTTTTTACCTAGACAAGCTGCTCAATGTTGAGTGAAAATGTACAAAATTTAGCTTTGTATTCAAAGATTGCCATATATATAAGTTGCAACTCAAGATCATTTTAATTGAGTTTATTAAAACTGCAGAAGTTGTTGGAACTAACAGGGAGCATGATATCACAGGCTAGGACATATATTGTTAATCACCATAATATTGACTATTGTGCACTTTGATATATGTGGGCCCACAAGAAAATTGGTCTATGGAGCCAAGTGATGCTGTCATATATATATTGATTACAAGACAACATATTTATGGTGTACTTTTTCAAGACATAGGATGAAGCTGTAGAGAAGTTCAAGCCCTCAAACAACATGGAAGAAGCACACACTGAGCTCATATTGAAGGTATTTTGAATCTATAATTGAAGAAAATACAGCTATAAGGTGTTTGCAAAGTATTACTCAACTACTTTGGTAATTTATGGACTTTAGGTCTTTGGCTAAATCTGCTTCTAGCCCAGTATACACCAAGAATAGATGCCTAAAAGTAGCACTGCATAGCTCTATACTCTTTATGCATTAAATTACTGCCTGCCATTTGCTCTATTAGAAGAGTGCAGGCAAGCGTGAATTAGTTAAGTATATTGAGTGGTGATGTAGTAACTGTTGTAAAAATTTGTATTTCCACCTAAATATTCACCTAACTTAGTCACTTAGATCATCACCTACAAATCCTAGAGAATACTGACCATATTCCTTGTTGGGAATTACTTAGAATATTTTCACCAAAATACCAGCTACCCTGAACATGAATACTCTCAATGTTGTCCAAATAGCCCTGGACTTTGCACACATGTTCTTAGGACCTTCCTTAACCTATTCTACGTGTTTAATATATCAAGACCATGTAACAGTATAAATACTACTTTTACATTCAATAAAGCATTAAGCAAACACCACATAATCTACTTGTCCTTCCAACCATTTCCAATATCTCCAAGACTCTTACAACATATAGAAGATGCTAAAGGTTATAAAGGGTACAAAGACAAAACTTGGAAGTTAATCAAGAGCATGGATGTTGTATTTGAGGTAAATTCAAATCAGAACACATTGAGATCATTGGCCAGCTGCTTTATAACTCAATCACCACTAACAAGACAGAATGTATTTAATTTAGCCAGATAAAGAGGAGATTTCTACCAGTTCTGGATCAGGGCAGATTATCCTAGTTAGGACATCTACAAGATTATGAAATGCTCCTGGATCTTTGTGGCAGGCTTTAAATCAATATGAAGATGCTAATATTTTCTTATGTGCTAAACCTCAGAAACTGGAGCAGGTAATGAAAAGTCTAGAAGCTGCAATGAGTGAACAAGCCATCCAGTAGGAGCACCAATCACTGATCAAGGCAAAAGTGTGGGAACAGGTAAATTTACCAAATTCAAGAAAGCCACTGGATTGCTGATGTGTATGCAAGATCAAGATATCCTGAAATGGTATTATTGATAAGTTCAATGCTAGATTAGTAGCTATAGGCTCTTCCATATTAAGGGATGAGACTACAATGGAACATAGGTGCTAATAGCCAAATCTCACTCTGTCAGGATAGTTCTTGCCCTGTAAACGGTACAGAGTTTATATCTACACCAAATGCATGTCAAAATTGTGTATCTAAGTGAGGAGACCATATTTATGGTATATTGCCAATTTTTTAATACAGCAGGCCCCTATAAGGTACGCAGACTCAACAAATTGCTTTATGGGCATAGGCAGCCACCTAGAGCATTATGCAACATTACTGACATATATCTAGAGGAATTTAGGCTAATTTGTATTGCTGCCTATTACCATGTGTATGGGACACAGCTTAAATAGAAAATTAATCTCCTTGTACCTTAAGTGGACAACCAGATACTAGTTACAGGTTACCTGAAGGCACTTACTTTGACAAAATCTGACCTTTTCCATGAGGTTGAGAATGAAGGCATTGGAAATGAAGCTATTTTCTCTGGAGTGAAGTCATACTTAGACATATGTATACAGGCAATTGTACTGAATTAGCCTGAGTACATCCAAAGCATTCTAGATGCTTCAAGAAGGAAAAATGCAGGACTGCAACAACCACCATGGAAAACAACCTAAAATCAAGTAAATCTTAGTCAATTTGGGTGAAAGTAGCTGAAATATGAACTAGAACTTTCCCTGTCAGTCAATGGTTGATAACCTGAGGTCCTTGATAACATTTGCTGGGTCAAAATATCAGTAGGAATAATTAGCCAGTTCATGCAGAGTTACAGATCTGACCAAATTGTAGCATACAAGCAAATCTTCAGATGTTAACAGTCTTGATATAAGAGTTGCAGAGGTATAAGGAGTTTAGCTGATAATATATTCACTAACACTTGAACTCATCCTAATTGAGATTCCAGCAGCTCCTTGTATCCATTTTGCTAGATCAATTGCTGCTTAATTGCATTTCCCTATGCAGATTGTGGTTGATGACTCATTTGATTGTATCCTCATCTCCCATTTATATGCCTCTAAGTATGCCTATTTCTGTCTGGTAAGGATCTGCTGACTAATCCTATTGATTTAATAAATAACAATCATATAGACTAATCATAAACTAATTGATTTCACTATAGACTGATCTTACATTGATAATCCGCCAATGGAGCATAACACAAATATCTGCAAGGTACCATAAAAATGGTTCTGGAGTACCCTGGAGCAGTTCAAAGGCATATATTTAATGGTTAAAATGATTCAGATTGTGTTTGGCATTAGATTGACAGATATATTGCCACTGGGTGTGTATCTCTTTATGCTGGTGCATCTATTAGTTGGAGTTGCAAGAGCAAACCAGCTGTGTCAGAACCAGGCATATATATACACAACATCAGCTTGTGAGGGAAGCTTAAAAAAAATAATTCAGTAGAGCTCATTACTACCAAACTTACAGAATGGTTGCAAATATACTGACAAAACCTTTAGCTAGGCCATGGTTTTAGAATCTCAGAGAGATAAAGCAAATAGTAAATTATTAGACTTGTTCCATTGTACTGTGCCAGGGCGCGCGGCGCAATCCGCGGTTACAAAGAACGATCGGGCGCAATATTATAGCTACCAGAAGGCAGGATTGTTCTTGGATGATTTTGCACTATGCGGGACAATCTCGCACACTATGGCACAATCTGACACAATGAGGTTGGCGCGGATGATCGCGCCAACTCGTAATGCTTGCATCACGTGCACGATCGGATACCGCTATAATGGCAGGTAAAATCCGGTATTTGGATATGTTTCTTTAATGTAAATGGAAATAAATGTGTATCACACTATAAACTACACTGATACTTACCATTTTGGTTACCCTCACTCCAATTGGACAGTATCTCAGTGGTTAATTGGTTCAAAAGTATCCTGAAGCTGGCAGCCCCCAATTGGCTCATTGACTACTGAAAAAGCTACCTGATTTGCCATCAAATATCCCATTTTGCCCATTGAGCAAGTAAATCCCTGATCCTAGTGATTGGGCAAGGTGTCATAGCTAGCACGCAAGCAATCGTGTAGGTGCAAAACAGATCCAATAGCTGCACTGGTATTACAGATGACGTATATATATGCAGGGTGTTTATTTATAGGGGTTCTGTCTCAAATGTGAGACGACCTTGATATTACTTATATCAAAAATTTGATGATCACTGATTTGCGATGGCTTGATTCGGATCGCAAAAAAAAAGGGTTGTTGGGATCATTACGAATGTGAGCAATTCAAAGCGATCGCATCATCTTCTCCTGGGTTTTTTTCTCACAGGGATTACCACTGAAGCATTTGGTAGTGACTCACTTTGCACACCTATACTACTTCCTGGCTGACTATCATCTTGGCTACTTGTGTATTCGTAGTCAGTATTTTGCCTCCTAGTTGATGAGTGCGATGCTGCAGCTTGGCCGCGCTGAATTGCTCCGGCTGAACCAACTGAACCAACTGAACCGGCCTCTAGTGCCACGCGCTGACGCGTTCTTTTACTTGCCAAGGGCTCCGGTGGTTGAGTCACTTCATGTTGGTCATCATCAGTCAGTTCACCAGAAGTAACTTGCTGATGGTCAGGCAAAACGGCACGCGCAGGCGCGCCTTGACGCGTTGAGATGGCCCTTGGCTGAGTTTGATGTGATGCCGCATGTTGACGCGACTTGGTCCACTCCAATGGACTTGTGTCTAAATGAGCAGTTTGGTGAGTTCTGGTAGTTTTGCTCTGAAGCGCGCGCGTTGACCCGACGCGGGGCGTTCTGGTAAAGGGTGTTGGCGTGGTCTGGACTGACGTGCGCCGGCACGCTGTGGTTGCAAGAGATGGTAGGGAATCCAGCGAGGGGTGCTGGCGCAATCTGGACAATAATGCTTGCGGTCTGTATTCTTCCTCCTGAAGCTCACCATCTGATTCCTCAAGGTATTCACTTACCCTCTGTCTGATACTTTGGAGCTATTGCCTGGATGAGTCCTGTGTATATTGCTCTTGGAATCCACTTAGCTCTACTAATATATCACGTAGTACATTAGTCATTTGAGGCAAAAACTCATTCAAAATCTCTTTGGTTCCCAAAGTTGAGGCGCTGTGGTGGTGTATAGGTCCAAGGGAGAGATACGTCCAACACTTCTCAAGTGTTTTGTGTGTGGGGTGTTCACTGGGTGCGATAACCTCTGGCAAAAGCTTGCTAGGAATACTTGGGTTCTGTCTCTAATCTAATGTGAAGGGGAATAAAGCCACAAGCTTGTCAAGGGAAAACTATTGAGCTACAATCCCCAACTTAGTTGGCGTCTTAACAAAAGTATGTGCTGGGTTCAGCGTCCTTTGAGATGACAATGTACTAAAGCTTCCAAAGTCAAAACAACTGTAAACTCCACCAGCAGGGACTTGATAAGAATGCAGCTGTGGTCAATAGTTACAAAGACAGAAAAGTATCTTTGCCTGTACAAGAACAAACTTGGGAAAGAATCAAATATAATAAAAGATACCTACTCTGAGTATTCCTCACAAGTAGTGCCTCCAAGGTCAGTTGGCTGTCAGCGCGGTTTCCTGGGAGTGTCCTGTGGTCTAGGGTTGGAAGTTCAGGTAGCAGCAGGTAGCAGTGATCACACTAATCAACAAGTTGGTATATTGATAAAAGGGATGATGATTTATTGTTGAGGGATAGCCTCCCTTATATACTTTTCTTACTGGCTAAGTGATTACTAATCATGGTGTTCCAGAAGGTTCCAGATATCAATAGAAATCTTAATGACATCAGAATGACCTAAGAATGTTCTAAGTAGGTGCCGGAAGGTTCTAAGAGGCACAGCACATCCAACCAATCAGGAATTAGTATTCTGAAACCTGTGTAACATGGGGATACCATATATGGTATGGAAATGGTAGGGATGGTGACACGGGCTGATCATGTGTCACGGGTACTGGCGCGGGTACTTGCCTAATTTAGAAGTACTTATAGCTAGTAATCTTACATAAAGTGAGGGGTAACTTATGCAATAAGGTAAGCAGGTGTGATAGTCAACCGGCTTATGGGATAGTACTGATTGGGTAAGACAAATGGGATAAAACTAAAATAAGTGTAGTAGAGATATAGGGAAGTAGAAAATAAGGGAATGAGCACATCTGTCAGTGGGTGTCACTGTCACCCCACTACAGCGCAAACGGACGCGTCCGGCCCGTACTGTGCAAATTGCGCGCGAAATCGTTCCTGCGCGGCTTCCTCGTCAAATCCCCTCACTCTCAGCTCATTCTTGATTTCAATACTTGTCTTGTTATATATCTTTTTACATACATCGGCTGGCATCTTGATGTAGAACTCATGCCACAGCTTTCTACTCAAATTCTTCCATCTTTGTCAACTCTCTGAGGTATCTAGTTCTGCTAGATTAATCAGTAGTGCCCAAATATCTGTATGAAGGCTCATCATAGACACTTGGGCCATACTAAAATCATTTGGCGAGAACTCGAACGGATCCGACATCGACTTTTCCGGTCCGGACCGTGCTTGTGAGCTGGGGGATGGGTTTTGTCAGGGTTGTACTAAAGATGAGTTGAGGCTTGGTATGGGGACCATAGCAACGGATTTGGATACTTATACAGCAGTATATTGGCATCAACCTGGTCTTATATGAAATATATATGAAAACTAATGTGATTGTTGAATTTTCCATATATTATGCATGATGCATCTTGGATTGCGTTGACATGGATCAGATCACATCAATCGCAGATTTCCTTTTTGATTATAGACCTATGATTAAAGCATCAATAAAAGTACCAAGGCATTGTTTGCGGATGATTTTTGCAACATAATGATGGGATACATGGCAATTGATGGAGATTTAACCATAATGTGTTAAAAATCAGATAAATAATGCAGATCGCGCCAATTCAATTCAAACCGCCTCCATACAATCATCCATCAATTTCAATATGACTTACTCATCTGAATGGTCTTTTCTCATCAATCCCATCACTACCACTGGATTTCCTTTTGACACACTGGAGGAGATCTATTCCAAGTACTGTGGACCATCAACCCCAATCTACTCAAGGAGATCCCTTGTTAAGCTTCTCTGCTATTACAAGAACTATTGCCCTACAAGGTTTCATCCCACCATCCATGGCAACAAAAGTCCTAGAAGCTTTCATTCCCAGCTGACAGCAATGGAGAACCACCTTGCAGAGGGTATGAATGACTTAGAGCAAGCTTGGAATACTAGGTTCAGAAGCTCCAATAGACTTCCATATCCCAGAGTGTACAGCAACAGGTTCCATATCAGGAGTATTTTGGATACCTTCCCAGTGAGGATTAACAGACCTTCTAGAGGGCAGAGGCACTTTTATTCTGGCAAGTACAAGGCACACTGTGTGAAGTTTCAAGCACTGTCTGACATTGAGGGTAACATCATCTGGTTTAGTGGGCCATTTGCTGGAAGTAGGCATGACAAAGCACTCTGGGTAGAGAATCATCCTGAATTCAGTAGAGGGGAGAAATGTATGGCAGACTTGGCCTATATAGGAGAGGATTGTCAGAGATTAGGATGTATTACAGCTTATAGGAAGTCAAGGAATGGTGTGCTTAGCAGGAAGCAGAAGCTCTACAATGAGATATTTAATCATTTCAGAGTAAGGGTAGAGCACACATTTGGATATCTGAAGAGATTCAGCATATTGGCAGGTAAATACAGAGGAAAGTCATTTATAGGAGAAAACAGCAGAATAGGTAAAATAGTTAAGATACTTATCAATGCACAGTATGTTCATACAAGAAGACATCCACTGAGAGAAATGTGTCTGGAGCATTATGAAGAGTAAATAAAGCAAGGAAAGCACTATTCTGAGCAACATAAGTAAGATTGAGTAAAATTACCAGTAACTGTATCATACCACTGGCATCATGGTCAGAAATTATGGTGCCAGATAGTGCTCGTAGCGCGCCAGATCAATCCGGCACTATAAACAGGCTGGCACTATGTGGCACTATCCAACAGAACAAGTCTATTTAGTTGAGGGGAGTGTTAAGAAACTGGGCCATCTGGTATCATTTGGTATCACTTGGCAGCAGTAAGATTTGATGGCCAATGCTGGATTATTCTTAGTACTGTAGACTCATTTACAGTCTTGACCTTGCACCTTCTTTCAGTTCTATGATCCTATGAAATTTCCTCAATAGTCAAAAAGAAATATGTATTTTTACAAAATTTTTATGTGTCAGCCCTGATGCTGTG
>MCFE01000901.1:0-27561 GCA_002104905.1 Basidiobolus meristosporus CBS 931.73
ATATAGGCGGGGTAATCCTTTTTAGGGAAGTGAACGCATAAGAATGAGCACATCTGCCTGTGGGTGTCACTGTGACCCCACTACAACGTGTAGAGCAGTCAATATCCCAGGTAGAGAAAGCAGTATTTTTGCTGCAAAGGAACTCAAGTTGCTCAATGTTACAGCCAAGAATTGAGCCTCTCTTGATATAACAGCAGAGGAACACTGTACAGTCTTTGAAGCACAACAACAGTGCCCAAAGATAAAGCCCACAGAAAAACCTATCACTGCATGGGAGGGAGACAATGTGGTGTTTAAACCAAAGCCTATAAATCAAAAGACATTGAAGATCCATGAAGCTGTTGAGTGCAATAATGAAGAGTGGGCTAATATACAAGAGGCTGTCAGAAGTCTAGCACACCATCACCTTAAGGCTGGCATACCATGGGACCATCAGGAACTCAAGGCCAAGCAGAATGCACTTGACTTGTTCCATGAGCATTATCCTGGATTCAAATGGGCAAACAGATTTTGGGCCAGCATTGGTATGCTAAGAAAGTATCTTAAGAATAGCAGAAACTATCAAAGGCAGAGAACAAGGGTGCTATGGCTAAAACCAGCGGCTTTCTCAAGAGCCTGTTACAAGCAGGGCTGAAAGCTCCAGACAAGCATCAAAGAGACGTCAGGCAGCTGGAAGAGTGCCAATTGAGGACAAGCAGGCAGACATGGATGCACCAGCACAACATTTATCA
Source organism: Basidiobolus meristosporus CBS 931.73 (assembly GCA_002104905.1). Classification (NCBI taxonomy): domain Eukaryota; kingdom Fungi; phylum Basidiobolomycota; class Basidiobolomycetes; order Basidiobolales; family Basidiobolaceae; genus Basidiobolus; species Basidiobolus meristosporus. The sequence continues at coordinate 732 of MCFE01000901.1, forward strand.
AGGAAAAAGCGTAGTACCATTCAAGAAGCACTCAGTCAAAGTAGCAGTGAAGGACCTGGCAGTGATAAAAACCAGCTGCTTTTACAGGAGCCTGTCACAACTACAGTTGAGAGCTCAAAACAAGCTGAAAAGCAACATCAGGTTCCCAGAAGAGTGCCAGCAAGGGACAAGCAGGCCAAAACAGATGTGTCAGAGCAGAATTTATCGAGGAGAAGACGTAGTTCTTTACAATAAGCACTCAGACAAAGTAGCAGTGGAAGACCTGGCAGTGATAAAGGAAAAGGTAAAGGGAAAAATGTCTACCAAAGCCTGAGACAGGGAGGCATGCAAAAAAAACTGCAGTTGTTGCCAATTAGCACCATAAGCCTGGAGCAGACTGAATCCTTTTGTAGCCATGTAGAATTACTAACAAGAAAACAACTATTTTCACAAGAGTAGGAAGCACAGCCAGTTGAGCTACACTCCAGCAAGGTAGATGTGTTTGCAGAAAAAGCCAATTTGTCTACCACAGCTTCCACATCCCTCATTGTTAACAGAGTGGAGATCCCACTGACAGACAAGGCTACAACATCAAGAACTCAAAATACTATCACAATGCCTTCAGTGGAATTTTGGAGCATCAATAGGCACCCCAAGAAGTTGCAGCACTTCTTCATGAGCAGCGTTCAAGAAAACGCACTGGAATATTGCAAGGATTTATTGCAGAGACTGGCAGATGAGGTGCTAGACCTTGCAGTACCGGCTGAGGACCAGGATGTGTGGGAACCAGTGAATGAACAGTGGCATAAAGTTGTTGGGTTCCCACCAAAGTTGTGGAACCAAAGCATTACAGCAGAAATACTTATTGAGTGGTAGATTTTAATGGAGTTACTTGTTGAGTGTGGGGTTGGGCTTAATGTTAGTGTAGGGTATAGAGACTTGTATAGGTCAATACAATTGGCAATTGAGGTACAACTGAAGTTTTAACGGAAATAAATCAATTTGTACACATGAAAAGTAAGAGAAATGGTTGAGTCAGGAAGTAAGGAGTGTGAAAAAGAGGCAGTAGCCAATCAATTTGCACAAGCATAGGAGGTGGTAGAGTGTCTGGCATCAGAAAGTAAGCAAATTGGCAGGGAACTAGTCAAAAGCCACTTATACATTGTTGTGATGAAAAATTTTGACTAAGTTTTTTGTGAAATCTGGGGTGCAATTATTTTTCAACAGTCTCTGGATGGTGTCCCGACAAGATCAGTACCTCTTAGTCACGGGACTTTAGCTTTGTGATGGCCTTTGGATGGGATCATCCTAATAATTTTTCAAAGTAGCTGGGGGATCAATTTTTGCTTCAGAAATCACCTGATCTTTGATCATTTTGCGCAAATAATCAAAATTGATGTGTCCAAATCTCCTGCGCAAAAACATTGGTGTTTCTTCATTTAAGTTACTTATGCTGGCTTCCATGTAGGATGGAATATACGTCACTTGTATAGATTCTGATCTCTGATACTCAAAGCAATATGGGCACTATTTTGATCAGTGATCCTGCATCCAGAATTGCCAAAGCTAAGCTGAGCCCTTCTGCTGTGGCCTTTCTTACAGATAGTAAGTACATGGCTATTTTTGGTACATGGGGTTCTTCTTCAAAGATAAGTGTGGGCCTTACTTCACTGTTACTAAGGTTTACTTTGATAGTTTCTTCTCCCACTGCATTCAGTGTTCCAATTTCACCTATGAAAGCCTTCTTGATTGGTATTTCTTGATATTGGGCAAGAAGTTTGTTTTGGTATGTAAAGTGTTGAGATGCTCCAGAGTCAGCATACCAAGTCTGAAAATCCTTGTTTGTGGTCATATTTGGTGCAGATATGAGTAGTCTATCCTCAGTTGCTGCAGCAATTCCATATTCACGCTTTTTCTGCCAACTATCTCTCTTTTTGAGGCATTGGTCTGATGTGTGTCCCTTCCATTTGCAGTAACTGCAAAACAAGTTGTTATTTCCTTTAACAGGCCTTGGCTACCCCCTTTGTTGGTTATCAACACTTACTGAAGTATTTCTTCTTCCTTCTTATTTGTACTTGATTTTCTTAATTCTTCATCCAGGAGCCTTCCATATATGTAAATTAAGGTCAAATCTTCATCTTTGGACTTCAGGGCTGATAAAAGGCCCTGAAGCTTGTCTTTCAGGCTATTTAGAATGGTAACTATCACATCCTTGTCAACAGTTGATAAATCCACAGATTCCATCTCATCCACTAGCAGGATAATTCTGTTAATTAGATTTTTCATTTCCTCTGCTGGCAACATCTTTGTATTAAGAGATTTTTGTCAAAGATACATTTTCTTAGCAGCTGGATATGAATGGTAGGTGTCTTCTAATGCCTTCCAGGTATTCTTTGCAGCTTTTGCTCTTGAGCATTGAATTAGCAATATGTGTTGAACATTTAGGCAAGTGCAGTTAGAGGCACCTTGATGATTCTTCTAGTACTTTAAGACATCCTCTCCCACATTTTTAGTAGGGCATCTTCTCCCATGACAATGTCCCAAAGGTTGCTTTCTAGTAGCAGCATCTTCATCTTCACCTTCCACACTTGGTAGTTAGATCCATCAAACTTTTCAGCAGAGGGAGTAATTCCAGTAATAGCAGTAGTAGACATTGCAGAGAGTGACAGCTTGGGGATCATAAGCTGTTGTAAGAGCCTTGGAGATATTGGAACTGATTGGGAGGATAAGTAGATTACAAGGTTCTCTCTTAATGATTTATTAAATGTAAAAGTAGTATTTATACTTTTACATAGTCTTGGCATAACAACCACATGGAATACGTTTAGGAAGGTCCCAAGAGCATGTGTGCAGAGTTTGGGGCTGTTTGGACAACTTAACTGATTTCCATGTTCTGGGTACCTGATATTTTGGTGATAATATTCCAAGTAAATCCTAACAAGGAATTTGGTCAGTATTCATCAGGATTTATAGGTAATGATCTAAGTGACCAAGTTAGGTGAATATTTAGGTGGAATTCCGAATTTTTTACAACATATCTAAGCACATGCATACTTGATATCATTTCATCTGGGAAGCTATACAGGATGCTTAACTATGTTGATGTATTGTTCTATTGGCAAAATGACTGCAGATGTATTCACAAAACCGTTAGCTGGTGACACATTTCAATATTTTAGATTGCAATCCAGCCTGGCTAATGTGGAAATTTAGTTGAGTGGGAGTATTGTGGGGTTTGTAATTACACCGGAATATCTGCCACTTGAATCACAGGATATCATCTTAGAGTATTCTGCCCAAATTCATTATTAGGACTTGGAATACTCCACCAAAATATTGGGTACCCGGGACATGCGAACATCTCGAAGTTGTCCAAAGACCTCGAAACATTGCACACATGCACTTGGGACCTTATATTCGATGTGCTTGTCTTGCCAAGACCAAGTAAAAGTGTAAATACCTCCTTTACATTCAATAAATCATGAAGTGAAACCACATAACCTCCTTGTTCTCCCAATCACTTCCAATTTCTCCAAGCTCTTACAACGGAGGCTGGTGTCTGTCTGGATGTGATTTGCTACATAAATCGTGAAGCAACTAGATGAGTGACTAATGCACACGCAGCAAAATAATTGGGAAATCCGACTGGAATATGTTTGCAATTGGGCTCCTAAGCACCTCACTGGCCTTGCACCAGATGCGCCTATTGCCTCAAGAACCAATGGCCCAAGAATAGTTTGGAATATTGCACCGAGTGCCTTCTTGTCGATGGTCAGGACGTGTTGGTGAATGGCTGCTTTCAATCGGAATATCCTATGAGAATCCAGGCCTAAGGTGAGACACTACCACAGGTGTATTGTCATGATACCCTTGATCATCTCTAGAGTGGAGTTGGTACTGGACAGGCATGGAAAATATGACCAAAATCTGATTTCAGTCCAAGTCACATCCCTTGCTGATATGATTTAGAGGGGCATTCATGGAGCGGAACCTTCCAACATGCTCATAGACTACCAGTGACACTGGCCAAAGCGGCCATTTGAAAACTCGAATTCTGGCCAAGTGACGGTAAAAATGGGAATTTGTCAGCATGAGAAGTGGAAAAAGTAGGGAAACCCATTGCAAAGCATGAAAAATCCAGGTTGGCAAAAGATGAGCCAGGCTCCTTGCACAAACTACCGATGGAGGGTAAGGTTTGTGGAGGATTTGTTTGGCATCAACTAGTCATACCGCGTCCAAAGTATAGTGAAGGTGGCCTTTCCTTGACTCATCACAAGCAAGAGACAACCCATCAGAAACGATATCGATCACATCATATAGAGTCCCCCCATCTACGTTCATTACGGCCCACTCAACAGGTTGGATTTCCTATTCAAATTATTCATAGCAATGTTGATCACCTACTATGGGCCAGGATCAGGGGCCCAGGTACCTAGCTGACCAAAATATTGGAAAGTGATTATCAACCTTGATGGATGTCGTGAAGATCACACAAGTGCTCTGCCATTTTCGATAGCACTGGTGCGCACGGAAAATGACGACCGCACCATTTGGTGCCACTAGCTCGTTCACTTATCCACCTCCCCAGTAAGAAGGGATTATGGCTAGATCCAGATGCTAGACCCAGACGTAGCCGTAGCCGTAGCCACACAACCGGGCCATTCCGGCAAATGGAGGGCCAACTTTGAGTAGGTCGCGGAGGGTACGGCTGGACCCGCCTAACCACCGATTCGTAGGAAGTGGTATTGGGAATGCTAATTCCACCCATGGATCCCTGTCCCACCCAAATGAGCCCACGCCAAGATTCACTCATTTACATTCAGGTATCCCGCTGTGATGCATGGCAGTCTAATCCCCCCTCTCCCTCGAGAACCTCAATGTCTTTCAAGGCGGGCGGCCATTGGCATTTGAATCCAAGTCATGTGCTGAGGCAGTGCACCGATCCGACACCGGTCGTAGGGAGCCTTCTAAGGATTGTCTACTGAACAATCCAACTGGACGGAATCCGGTTTCACAGCCAAGAGCGGTGTCACTAAGCCTGATGCCTAGCTCGAATAGGCATCACTTCGTCTTTCACTAGATCCAGCAGCAGCCACCAATCCTGACCCGGAATGCGTGTCTGGGGTGGCAGTTCCTATCCCGTAGCCCAACCCAGCAGTGTGCCTCTTCAACTGTTAGCTTTATATCCGCACCAACCTCCCGCATTCCCTACCCGCCTTGTAATTAGTCACCCGCTCATTTTTGTTGGACAAGTTTTTGGAAGCCACCGTGTACATTACCACCCTAACCTTACCCTAAACTTACCCTTACCCTTGGTGTCAGTCCGCTGCTTGTCGCTCAACACCACCTTTTTGTGAAGACCCCCCCCCCTTAATGAAACAATCGCTGCTCTGTGCCTAACTGCAGATCGACTCGACCATAATTCTTGGTAAACTAGTATAGTCTGTATTTGCGCGGGTTGCCTAGAGGCCCTTGTAGAACATTTGCTCACCAGACGACTTCGAAGCGTTTGCGGTGCTACCTAACTAACAAACCCTTATCCCCTCGACTCCACCGTCCGCGTCAAACGGAACTATGAAGGTGGACTACCCACCCACCCCCAAAAGCTCTGCCGGCGAGTTCACGACCCCCTCCGTGGTCGTGGAAGAAGCACCCCCAAAGGCCATAAAACAAGCCAAACTGGGCATGGTAAGCACCGTTGCACTACCCCCAGGCAGCCATCACTTCGTCCTAATCCCTGCGGTAATTTAGGGGTTCTCCGTCCTCTACGAGGATCGCAGTCAACTGGTCAAACTGACCCGGTATTCTCAGCATTTCATAGAGCTGGATCAGAAGGTGAATAGGCACTTCCCCTCGAATTATTCCTCCGACCAGCCCTTAACCACGCTTCAGTTTAAACAGGGGTTTCCGAAGAGCCGACCTCCACTGCCCCCTCTGGAAGAACGGAAGAACCTGATCTCCCGACAATACATCCGGAAGAAATCCAACGTCGGAAAGCTCCACGACTATCTGAATCGGGTGGTTCACGACCCGAGGCTTAGGGCCTCCAAGGTTTTCAAGGAGTTCCTTTCACTGCAACAAGATGGCGACAGCAGACACAAGAAGGAGCTGAGCATCTCTGAGGAGCTCTCCTCCGATGAAAGCCTGACCACATCACTGGCGGCCACAATGGGAGCCAAGCTGACTTTGGAGGACTTCCATCTGATCAAGGTCATAGGCAAGGGTTGTATGGGAAAGGTAAGCATTCCACTGACCCCAAGAGTCGTCAGAATCTAAGCCTTCTCTCCAACCAGGTTTTACTGGTCCGTGAGTACGCCACAGGAAAGTTGTTGGCATTGAAGGCGATCTCGAAGGAATGGGTGATCCTACACCGGGAGGTGGAGCATACCAAGTCGGAGCGGAACATCCTGGCCACCGTCACCTCGGTTCAGCATCCATTTCTGATCCGGCTGCATCACTCGTTTCAAACGAATTCCCAGCTTTTCCTCGTGCTGGATTACTACCCTGGAGGGGATATCGCTACTCAGCTGGGGAAGTGGCACTCGTTTTCCCCGGAGAGAAGCAAATTCTATGCTGCCGAGATAGTTCTAGGTATTCAGGAATTGCACCGTCTTGGGATCGTCTACAGGTGAGCGCCGTTTCTACAACCTTAGGGCCCGGAGCCATCCATGCACTCCTCTAACCTGATTAAGGGATTTGAAACCAGAGAACATCCTCATAGCCGACGACGGGCACATCGTTCTTACGGACTTTGGCCTCTCAAAGCAACTCTCCAACAGCAACTATCAATTCAACCCCCCTACCACAAATACCTTCTGCGGCACGGCGGAGTATCTGGCACCTGAGGTGTTAAGAGCCGAGGACTATGGGTTCCCAGTGGATTGGTGGAGTTTAGGAACCTTGCTCTACGAGATGCTCACCGGGATTGTTAGTATCCGGATAAAGAATAAGCTTCTATTTGAGGAGTTCGCCACTAATCCTGTCTGTTTGCAGACGCCGTTTTGGGCAGAAAACCATGCCCATATGTATCAACGCGTTCTGCAGGATGAGCTGGAGTTTCCAGAGGAGCTCGAGGAGTCGGCGGTGAGCTTTCTTACCGAGGTAAGTCCAGGCCGTGTGGATTCCCGCCTTATCCGTAACCTGACCCCAGCACCTTGCTAGCTACTGCACCGAGATCCACGTAAGCGACTTGGGGCAAACGGTGCGGAGGAAGTCAAGTCACATCCCTACTTCGCCGATATCGACTGGGAACGACTGTACAATAAGCAGGTGGCCAGTCCCTATGCACCACCACTGAGTGACGAGCAGGATCTGTCGAACTTCGACGAGACGTTCCTGGAAATGACGCCGCGCCTTTCCCCACCAAACCACCACCTGAGCTCCAGTATTCAGGATTGCTTCTCCGGGTACTCCTTCACCGCAAACCACCCGCTCCAGGAAAAGTACCCGATTTAAAGTGAACGAAGCCAGGCACCATGCACTCGGCCCTTCCGTACGAACGAATCGCCTTGGTTTGATACGTTTGGTCAGCCTTATTCTTCCTGCCGGATAGCCATACCACTAGTCTATACTTGCCTTCCAACTATGTTTAACTGCCTTTTAAGTCATGAATATTATGTACCATGTAACCTGTAACTAGCAAACTCGGCTGAACGCCGTTCATTAAAATCCCCCTTGAACATATTGATTGCTCTGGCGGCCTTCCATGGAATTGGCATCAGCGAGCGATGACCAGATTTACGTTACGGAATAAGGCGGCCTCGGATATCTATTTCGGAACGATCTGGCTCTGGTACTATCGGTTCCCAGCAACTCCGTAGCGATCGGCTCCTAAGAGAATTGGACCCGATCAACAACCGGAATTGGGATCCGATTCCTAGAATGACCGACTGATCAAGCACACCCACGCTTCGCCTAATATGGCAATCCATTGTGGCTGAAAAGAACACCAATGAAGGCAGATGGCCGTACGGTGAGGTCAATCCAACATGTCAGCCAACCCATCGATGCATCAGCCTCCAGACCCTCGACTGTTTCCTGAGGCAGGATCGACTACCCCGTCGGCATTTCACCCACAAGGCTGGAGTGGACTCACCACCGCTTGGCCCCAGCCCGCAACTGCTTGGACGCCAGGAACTTGACCTCTGCGACGATCAACCCAATACCTCTCCTGCACTAACACCACCCAAAGCGACCGATCGGCTACCGGACACCCTCCCCACCAGCCAGGATGACACAAGGAATCCCCACCCCCCTAACGTTGTCGCTCGGCAGTCCCACGAGCACCTCACGGATCATTGGCCAAGTGGATGCGAAGGGCTGGAAGGCGGCCATTGGAGACAGTCGCCGGGTAGACGGTAAGGGGGGATGGGATTGGTGAGTATTTCGGGATGCTGGAAACTACACATATACATTTTTATTTGGAGAATAGGCAGAGATTAGTGGACGCGATCCATGGGATGTTACAAATTACATAGTGGGGTAAGATTAGTGTGACGGGGCGGGTCGGGATGAATGGATGGCAGAAGGACATGACCACCGAATGCGGAAGCGGTGCCGATGCGGAATGAAGGCAGGGTCGATGGGAAGAATGCTGGGTGCGCTGGGTGCGGGTGCGGGTGCGGGTACAGGTAAGGTTGCCATGCGAATGTCTGGTTGGGTGGTTGCCGGCGAGGCTCTACATGTGAGGGGATGGTGGCTGCTCAAAAGGTAAGGGAAAGCGCAATGGGGTCGGACACCTTGGCGATCTTGGTGCTGGTCATCTCTTTGCCTTCGAACGTCTTCGTCTCGATCACATTCATGGAGATCAGGTCTAGGTAGGACACAAGGCTGTGTGCGGTAATCTGGTCTCCGTTGTCAGCTAGTGGGATAGGGGCGCTCGTCTGCTCCTGACTACTTTCAATGTACTCTTGCCACTGGCCGCTCTCGAACTTCTCCCGGGGCATTTCCAGGCATCTCCCATGCTTCTTCATCATCTTCAACAGACCGGGCTCCTCAATAAACTGGGGTCTACTGACGTAGAGGAATGGCTTCTTATGTGCGATGCATTCGGAGCATGTTCCGTAACCCTAGAAAACCATCCATGAGTACCGACAGATCCAACCAAACAACACCACTGCGCATGCTTACCAATTTACCCAAGACGGCGTCTGCAGCGTTGGTGAGATCTGGAACAAAGGCGCCCATCCCTGCGTCGTAGAAGTTCGCGGGCAAGGAGTTGGGTGGCAACTTCAGACCACACACAACACCAATCCAACCGTCAGGCAGGGAGTCTTTCAAGGCCTCCTTGCCCATATGCTGCCCGCCAAACGAGACCAGCAGGACCTTTTTGGTGTGGATCAGGTTGTCCGGGATCCCTAGACCGCGCAACACTTCGTGCCGTGGGGTAACGGCTTTGCGAACCACCAAAGGCACATCCACGATCAAGTTGGTGCGGTTCGAGCCGTTCTTGATATAGCGCCAATTCCCGTCAAACGACGGGATGGGGATATGTCCGGGCAGGCGAAATAACACGTTGGCTTTTTTGTAGTCCTCGACAGCGATGCGCACCAGCTCTTCGATCGTCTGGTCCAACTCGTCACCTTCCCGTAGCCATTCGTACACCATGTCAAATGTGAAATTACTGATAATGCAGGTGGGGATATTTAGGGTGGATGCAGCCGCGCTAAAAAGCCTGGGGTTAGCTTCTCAGTAGGACACAACTCGCGACAGAACACTTACCATGGAATAAAGGGTGCGTCTACCAGCACGCACTGGGCACCCACTGATTTGAGCCAGGCTGCTTCGCTCTCAACAATGCCCTCTCGGGACTCTATCAGAGACTGGAGGTCCTGGATGGTTTTTTGACGGTCAACCACGTATGGCAGCGGCTGCGATACTGTGGAATCGATGAGGGCGTTACGATAAACACAACGTGTGGGGGCTATTTGTATGGTGGACTCGAAAATGAATCTGGGTGCGTGGGAAACGATATAGACCCGGTGGTTGCGGGAGGAGGAAAGTAATTGAGAGATGATTTGACAAACTCGAGTAGCGTGGCCGTAACCTAAACAAGGAATCAATACCGAGCCTAGCCCAAACGCATCTCCAGCATAGACTTACCGTGTCCGGAAACGTAGTAGCAAAAAGTGTATGAGTAGGCTTTAGTGTTGGCCATGGCGTTGGGGAGATCACTGATGGTTGCAGGTAGCAAGAGGTGATCAGTGAGAAAGGGGTGAGCTGGGTGGAGAATACTACAATGGAACAAAACAGAACCGAGGAGAGAGATGACTGTTGGATGCGACGAATGGTTTATGCAATCGGACAAAGGGCGAACGAGTTTCTATAAACCAACCAAATACTGATGGAAAAGCAAGAATCAGAGGTTGGATATATATTGGGCACACTCTTGCCATTTATTTGCTTTGAAACAAATTGGATCTGATCTCCTTACGAATGGATTTCCTTAATAGTCCAGATTACCTCGCCTCTCACCACTTTTCATTAATTTCGGGACGGGCGATTGGCGGAATCTGTCGAGACAGATCTATTACCTTGTCGTATGATAAGTGTATTTTTAGCCAAACAGGAAATCATTTGAATGTGGAGGGAGCAATATACATTCCGCTGGATATGGTATGCGACTGGCCCTATAACTGTCCCATTCATGGCTACGGGCCAAATTGAAGTGGATTATCGACTCGGAAGAATGTTCGAAAGTTTGATCGCTTGTGACTGATGGTAGCAGGGTCGGAATCGGCCAATGGCACCCTCGCCCATATGTGGCCCATATGTGGTTTGATGAATTAATTAAATGAGCGCCAAATCGGATTTTCACGTTTCTTGGGATTAAGAATAATACCAATTGCAGTAGCTCACTGGATGTTGGCTTTATTGCCTGACGGATGAGCATAGATAAGCATTCTCTGTCTTCGGGCCACCGACTGTCTTGGCATCAAGGCATACGGCGACCTCATGAAGGCCCATCGCTTACCGCACCGTATCCCCATTTCATACCGGAATGGTGCTGACTGCTGCGACACCAGGGAAGGATTCCCAACGGCGTAGCCAGTTGAGTCAACCAGAGGCCCTCTAAAGAGATGCATGCTGGACTAGATCACTATCCAGGTTCATATCGCGGTATGTGAGCTCCAGCTTTCCAGAATCGTCACAACCCAGCTCGACTGCATCGATTAGGGAAGCTCCGCCAACCCTCCATCCAGTACAGTGGGGTTTATTTTTAAATCTCCCGTTTGGCCAACCTGTTCAATACCGTCCCCAATCAGGCAACATCTCGGTATCAGCCACAACCTAAAAATAACCCACTGCGAGGTGGTTAATTCGTCATTACAGTGCCGGGACTACGTGTGCGCCCTCAAACATACGGCTTGGTGATCCATCAGCATATGACCACAGCGAGAATCAACCCGACGCTCAACTGCATTGGCCGACTGCAAACTGATGTAGGAAGCTGATAAGGAGGGGTGGGTGGGGTGTCGAGTTGGCGCTTACTTTATATATATAAGTATGCATACACACCTCTTACCTTACATACTCCAGAGAGCATCGGCAAGGATTCTGACGTCATGCCCTCGATCGCCATGTTGTAAGCTATTCGTTGGTTACTCGCCACGTATCTGGTCAGGTCCAGGGACGCCAAAAAGAACAATGATGAACTTTACCGACGAGCTCCGTAGTACCAAACACAGTCTATATGAGGAGTTGGGTTCAGAGGGTGACCACACACGCTCTCTACCCATCCGCCTTTCAACCAAAGGGGTTGCAAGCTAGCAAGGAGGGAATCCCGCCGATCCATATCTGGATAGCTCGATAAGCGCCAATCTGATTTAGAATTGTTGCCTCACACAACCTGATTGATTAATCTGGATCATACAGCCGTGTTATTCAGGAGCTCTACAATCATCCACATCTTCGATAAATGGATGTTGATGGTGGATTATGAACCGACATCCGTTACGAGATTTGGATCGCGGTAACCAACATCGATGAGACTGGCTTCGGACTTCTTGGTGGTTCATAGCACTCTTTGCGGAGCCAAATCGGCGTTGCACAGAACGTGATGTTTATAATGGGTGGAGTCTGCGTGATAAATATCTGTGTTGGGACCAGATGCTCTCTACCGGAGAGCATGTCAGGAGACAGTGATATCACTTTCGGTAAGCATTTCGTATGGATCATTCAACTGCCATAAAAAATGGAGCTTTGGAAACTAGACCCCATTAGCCACGAGGCTACAACATTGCAACTGGTTCAAGTGACATGAACGGTCCCCTATCCCGTCTGAGGATAGGCGAGATGCTATTTGGCTCTGACTGTCGTCTTAGCACGTTCGCCAACCCTGGTTCAAGATGGCATAAAGGGCATTTACAGTGGAATCGTCTTCAGCAATGTCTACTATATAAACACTGTATGAACACTTGCTCCCCATCACAACATCGTAGCACAATTGTCAAAACCTAGTTTACTCGGATGATTAGCTAGCCAGCTTGGCCTATTGCCAACGTTGCAATGGCTCTATTTAAGTTTGTTTCCCGCAGCCTGCCCTCCCCCTCCATTTGTGACACGGGGCGGGACTTCGGGAAGAGTCGCCACTGCCAATTGGAAATTACTTACTTCGGGAGTTGAATATAGTTAATGTGTGATAAGATGGTGAGGTAGAGCGGAAAACTTAATCCTCACCAATCTCCGATACCATCGAGAGATGGGAAAGTGTTCCAATTCCGACCAGTCAATTCATTGCTGGGTGCTGCTGGGTACCTTCTTAACTCTGTCAACCGTGGTGGTACAAATGTCGAAGAAAGCCAATCAGCTCTCCGGAGCGGGAGAGGGAAATTTCACGAATTGCTATGCGTTCATGGTGGATGGTCAGCCTATGATGTTTGGTCCTGGAGGCCTTCCCCCCAAATCTAGGACTACTGTGTTTGTTTAATAACCAGATTTAAATATTGTGCCCTGAAGTCACAGGAAATCCGCAGGATGTTCAACCCAAATGCGACCAAGCTCTTCTTCAGAAAACTCGAATGTAGTGGCCACCGTACAACGGAATGGGTTGGGTGGATCCCTCAGAAAGCTAAGGCGTGTTTACCGTGTAGATACAGAGGATTGCGATGTGGGGTACACTCGACGGATCCATTATCGCTAGATCAGATTCACCAGACATAGTGGATTAGAATCTCCAAACTCATGATCTATGAAATCGCTGCCTGTCCCGTCCTCATTGCCGTATTTGCCACTCTTCGTGTCATTCTTCACGTGATCGAGGTCATTCTACGCGCAAGCATCTACCAGAGAGATTGGATTTGTCAGAGTCCTCGCTGACTAATCGGATTCCGCTACACCGTAAGGAAATAGTCAAGGAGAAGGAAAAACTGTCGCTGCGTTCCAAGAAGTCGCCGCAGACACGTGACCAGGTTGGGGGCTTCCGGCAATCCCAAACCCAACTTGCGCACAGAGGTACATACGCACCAAACACCGGCGCTCGAATAGGTGGCTGGAAATGGTGAATCCGGTTTTCGACGGATGACGCGAGCCCTTGCCCGAAGATGCCCTAAACACCTCACGATCTGAGGCAAGAGGGAGACTTCCCTCTACACAAGGGATGCTCGGTCTAGATGGGCTTACTACCAGCAATTTTCACTGATTCGGAGCGACGTAACACACACCGCATTTGCCCTACGACGTCATCCACAGACATCGGATTATCATAAGAGATGATCCTTGTGTAATCGTCAACAACAACCTGGAAAGTAGTTGGGAACGGAACTCAAGGATTTACGGAACTCAAAAATCCGGCAGCTATTCGATGTTTCTCCAGAAGCACAGCCTCGCATGCTGAAGATCGCAGTCGTTTCGGGGCAGGAAACAGGTGACAACGCCCCAGTACGTATGTCAAACAGGATATCCAACCCTACCGAGGGGTGGGGTAACTATGGCGGGGAGATGGCCACCCCAATTCACACTCGTCCAGCAATATCAGGAGTGCGGGCGGAAGTCGGCTTGTTGGTGAGTGCTCTTCATTAGCTTGATTTGTCAAGTGGAGTTTTCTCGCAATTCCAAAGAGTATTCGAGTGCTCGCTTAATCTCCCTACTTTTACCCGTAAGCACCCCCAAATCAATCCGTGGTGCAGTTGTATTACATAGTGTGGTTAGGCCGATTAGTTGGGTCAACTCAAAGCCATCCTTCGCCCTTAATTAGTGCGACGAGGGATGGATGTGGAATTAGATCATATTAAGGCCTGGGGTGTGATGGCCATATCGAAAGATATAAAAGTCCAGGCGGATATCACTGCTCTCACAAATCACTCCTCACATAATGGCTGTCACCACCACCCCTCAACAAGACAAAGAGACCTCCATCAAGCATCACGGAGAAGATGTTATTGTTGAAGAGCGTAACTTGCTCAAGAAATTGACAACCAAGGACAAATCCCTCAATAAAAACGCGGTGGATGAGTACTACAAATACTGGACGGAGGATGAGAAGAAAAACTTGGACACCTATGACGAGCACGTCGAGAAACGTCGTGCTGACGCCTCCTACCTCACCAACAAGTTCTACGATTTGGTCACCGATTTCTACGAATACGGCTGGTGCGAGTCCTTCCACTTCGCACGCGCCTTCAAATGTAAGATCCGTCCCGATGGTGATTGTTGATGACGTCGCAAACCCTCTAACCTTTCTTTCAACCCTAGTTGACAAATTCACTGACTCCATCAAGCGTCATGAGCACTACATTGGCTTGAAGCTTGCGTTGAAGCCCGGTATGAAGGTTCTGGATGTGGGTTGTGGCGTCGGCGGTCCTCTCCGTGAGTTGGTTCGCTTCACTGGTGCACACATCACTGGGCTGAACAACAACGACTACCAAATCGAACGTGCCCAGAAGTACAGCGAGAAGTGTAACCTCCAGGAGTTGACTGCTTATGTCAAGGGAGACTTCCTGAACATCCCCCTCAATGATAACTCCTTCGATGCTGTCTACAGTATTGAAGCTACCTGCCACGCTCGCAAGCTGGAGGATGTCTATGGGGAAATCTTCCGTGTTCTGAAGCCAGGATGCCAGTATGCTTGCTACGAATGGTGCATGACCCCCAAATACGATCCTACCAACCCCGAGCATAAGCGCATCGCCCTTGCCATCGAGGAGGGCAACGGTATCTCCCATCTTTACACCACCGAAGAGTGCCTTCAAGCGTTGCGTAACGTCGGCTTCGAGGTTATTGAGTCTGAGGATGTGATCAGCCCCAAGCCCTCTGATGAGCCATGGTACAAATGGTTAGAAGGCTCGGCATTTTCCAACTTCCGTATGTCATCTGTTGGAGCTTGGTGCACCATGAATATGGTGAATGTCCTGGAAAAGGTTGGCTTTGCCGCCCCTGGTTCCACACAGGTATCGAAGCTGTTGTATGAGGCCAATGTTGCTCTTCAAAAAGGTGGCTCGCGTGAGTTGTTCACCCCCTCTTTCTTGTTCGTGGCCAAGAAGCCCGAGCAAGCTTCTGCCTAAAAACCTCGTATAGCTAGCTCTTCGTAAAATGTATCATCTAGTACTGTGGTCTCACTCCCCCAAACTCTTCTAATTTACCCCTCGTTTTCATTAAAAGCCTTTTAGCATCACAACGAATTTCATTCGCGGTGAGGCATTCGTGGACACCAACCTTCGATCCAGCCCTCACGAGGGTACTTCGGATGTGCAACCGTACCAGACATACTAGCACTGGCGGTGTCGTATCAAGAAGTGGCACGGGGTTGGACAATTTCGCTATTAGGCGGTGGTGTGGGAATCTCACCAGGGACAATGGAATATCATGGAGCCTGTACGTGCGAGGTGTAGTTGGCACTGTTACCCAACTCCAATGGGCTACCGTCGTCTTATGCAGCTTCAGCTTAAAACGCCGCTGTATCAAGAAGCCCCTTACAACTACAACTATTTTTGGTGTGCGTACAACCCTCCCAAAACACTAGCATGTGTACATAGAATCTACCCAAATCCTACCCGATTAACCAAGGTCTGTCCAAATCTGGCCCAATGATCAAGGCTACACACCTCACAAACCGGTGAATTTAATATACTTGGTATAGAGCAATGCAGCCAGGCACAGGTATTAAACATAAACCAATATCTCAGCCGAGATGCTTAGGAATCTTCTCTTCGGAAAAACCAACTATCCAAGTCATACCCGTCATTCCCAGCGTTCATATCCACCGTGGCATATAATCGGTAACCAGCACTCCGAAGACCGCTGATAAGTCTCATCAACAACACGCGAATCTGCACAGTGTCGCTGCCTTGGGCCATCCAGGGATTCCCTAGAAGTTTGAACTCAAAAGCAGTATTGTAGTTTCTTTCGTCCTGTATTTTCCACAACCCTTGGATGATACTTCGCACCAACTTGGGAACGTCGGAGGGAGCCTCGATGATTCTCAAGCGATCGGTTTGATTCAGAGAGATGGAGAAGATGGTAGGGTTGCAAACAATACCGGTGAATTCGAAGAAAAGAGAATCCTTATCGCAGCTTTTCTTGCTGATATCGATGGAGGTTAGGTGTCTCCACCCATGCTGCTCCATCAGCCGTAAGATTCCCACCATTAGAACACGGCTGTACACGGCTTCCTCGCCCTGCCCTAGCCAGGGATTTCCTCGTAATTTGAATTCAGGGTATCCGTGGTAATCGCGCTCGTCCTGTATCCCTTGAAACCAGGCCCGCTTAAGCATCTCACGAAACGAATCCCTCAACTGCGGAGGAGTCCCAATGAGCCGAAGCCTATCGTACCTGTTAAGCGAAATACAGCATATATTCGAAGTGACGTCCAAGGTCGATTGATATGATGGAGGTGCTGGAGTTCCGATGTTCGAGTATTTTTCCATTGTGGAGGCGGTTTGAAAGAAAGGGATTGAGTTCTGCAAACTCAGAAATAGTCGAAGAGGGAGTCGACCTGCTTCTCTTGGCACGGGTTGCCTAGAATCGTTGATTGGCTAAGCGTATCCTGAGAATCGATGATGAGCGGAAGCACGATCTAGTGTTTATTATTGCTTTCCTTGATTGATTGTTCCACACAGCCCTGCCACTTGTATAATGTCGTAACGTCTTGCCACACCCGTGCTAGTGTTTGGTGAGGATTGGCATCGCTCCGAGCCTCATCCATGGTATGCTCATGACGGCCGAGAAGAGCCTCCTGACTAGCTACGGATACAGCGTCTATACTGCCTTGTGAGGTCAGGTAGACAGCGAGTTATCTCGTCAAGGACTGGTCCAATATTTCAAGAGACGCATTATTGGGGAATCTAGTGTGGCTTCTCTCGGATTGATAGCCCATGTGTAGTACAGGCACCATCATCCCTCAAGACGGATTTCTAATGCAGTGTGGGATGGGCTCAGTAGATGTGAGGTCGCTGCGGGGATGTTGATTAATCACACCGCAGTAGATGATCAGACGAATGGTGGCGTTTTTTCTGTTCCGCATATTTCGGGTGGGAGTAATGCAGAAATACTCAGATTTTGTTGAGCCTTTTGTGTCATCGCCGGGGAACATCATAGGAAACAGTCACCGAGAATCTGTATTTCGCTCTTAAGCGGGCCTTCGCTGTGTTGTCACCAAAAAGCCAAAATCTTCATTTGGAATCATTCCGGCATGTGCATCGTCTCCCACTGTACATCACAGTCGGTGCGACGTGGGGTCTGAATTTCACTCAGCCGACATCCTCAAAAATGAAATATGGAGTAAAGTATCCATTGTTCAACCTATTGCGGTGCTGCTGTGCCTTATGAGTTTAGCATAGCGATTTGGCATGTGAATTAGGTTCACTGCAATTTAGTTGAGCCATCGCTATTACCAGTTGATTGCTACCTTTCAACAACAGGCTTAATTTCTCGACACTAGAATGCAGTGTAATCTAGATAGGGTGAAGATTGGCTGCTTTGTTGTATGACATGAACTCGCCTACAACGTAATACTCCGCCTTAATATGCCCATTCCAAGCATTGACCGGTATATGTTTGAATTTGCATGGATTGGCAAGTATCTACTATACATCTGAGCCATATTACTACTGCAGTAACCAGCCGCATTGTTTTCAACGTATTACAGGATGCCAATGGATAGCAATCACTGGGATCTACCAACTCCTGGGTTTTGTCTAGCAATATGATGGGCTGGTCGCTTGCTTTGAGCGTTAATTGTCGCGTCAGTATTCTCCATTCTATATCAAGGCCACCCCCAAGAAGTTAAAGCTACGATACTTGGAATCCACTACGGCTTGCGTTAGATGGACGGATTTGTGCTACGCATATCCACGGGAATCATCTAAACATTCAACTGTTGCCGCATTGAGTCTTCCGTAAGTTTGGCATTGTTCATTCACGCCAGGGGAATCTTCGATACTGTAGATCTCTACCACGGGTTCGGTATTGCCCATTTTGAGAGGACCGCATCACCATACAGAGACAGCAAGAATTATGTTCTGAGGACTCAACTCCCCTGACGTGCTCAGTGACATTCTTGCTGATACCGGCTGATGGTTTAGGGGATAGTGCTTACATTAGTACAAGTAGCTTTATGCAACGAAAGGATTTAGCTTGCATTGAATACCATCAGGACTGTTGATGGATGAATGGGTCAGGTTTACTTGCTCGATTGTAGCATGGCTGGGGTCGGATACATTTGCATATTCTGGATGTCAAGGCTGCTGTTGTGGTCGATGCTCACCAATTAAGGCTGAATTTTTACCAACAGGCCGTTGAAGGGGATCATTTTGGTGGAACAACCATTCACAAATTCAAAGCCGATGTCTGGAGCGTACCATAACCCGCCACTGTTGACATTCCAGCCAAAGGAGACGCACCTACCTATGTTGTACAACAGTTGGCAGTTTCGTATGTAAAAGCCAGACTGGGAGATGTTAGGGATTAATTTGGGAGACATATTAGCCTGTACTGTTACGAGCAAGCATGCCGCGGATTTCCAAATGTGTTTATTTCTTATTCTTTATCTGCTGTGCATTGTCTGAACTGCCTAATGTATGAATATCTGATTCTGGAACCCATATGGAGTACAGCTTCACGTGCAATTATGGTGCTAAAAGAAATATTTGACCTGGCGAGTAAACCACATCACATCTGTTTCTATTGTGTTGATTGAAAACGCCCAATCAAATGTGAGCTGAATGCTGTGCAATCCAAGCTAGATTCTAGCTTATGCAATTCATAACCCATTGCTGAATAGAGTGGTTGCTCATGACGGTCTTCCCGGCTAAATGCTAATTGGACGAAATGAGATTTGTTTTGCAGTGATCGATTGATGTATCCATCCATAATATATGTGATAGACGAAAATTAGCAGTATGGCAAGACTTCAGAGTTATTCATTAAGATGATACCACCACCAAAGGTTCAAATTTACAATCGTTTCTATGAGACCAATTAGCTTTAATATTGATGACATTTGGTAGAACCCACTAATTCCAATCGCAAATAATGGAATTGTCAAACGTTTTACAAACAGTGCCAACTGCACAATGGTTCTTGACCAGTCTGCCGTTGTCACAGGTAAAGAATACCGATGATATTCCAGAATCCAAACATGTGTACTGACCCGGAGTACATTGTTTCTCGGGACTTGGTTCGGGCTGATTGGATTCTTCAGGAGCATTCACAGTGTGGGTAATTGTTACTGTTTCGGGAATACATGTTGGCTCATGAGCGGCTTTAGTCCGGCCAGTAAGTATTGTATCCACCGTAGTAACAGTCTCGGTGACGCGTGCTGTCTGTACAATCGTAATGGTGGATTCAGTACCAGCAGCAGACTCACTACCCTTAATCGTAGCACTAGATTCTGTATTACCCACGCCTGATGGCTTATCAGTAACAATTACGCGCTCAGTGGTTGTATGCGCGGTGTCGGTCACGGTTTGGGCAGTTACAGTGGCATCCACATTAACGGTGGGCCTGTCCGTACCTTGGCCCGAGGCCTTCTCAGTATTAATTACATGCTTCATAACAGTATGTGCCATGTCTGTCACAGTTGGGAAAGTACGAGTGCTATCCACGTTGATAGTAGGAGTAATAGTGCCCTCAACTGATGACTCATCAGTGACAGATGCATGATTCAGAACTGTGTGTGCTTTGTCTGTTACAGAGGTGGCAGTAACAGTGGGATCCCTGATAATGGTGGGGGTAACGGTAGCTTCAACAGGAGTTTTGTCAGTACCGGTCGCTTTAACAGTCGCGGCTGCAACCGTTTCAGTATTGGCTTTTTCATTTAGTGTAGATCTATCCCTCACGGTTGGCGTGACAATGATCTCGAGGGATGCTTTGTCGGTAATGAAAACATGTTCGGTCTTTGCACGCACTGTATCCATGACGGTAGACTCGGTCAGAGTGCTACTTTCTCTAAGGGTTGAAGTGGCAGTAATATTAAGTGATGGCATGACAGTAACAACAACACGTTCAGTCATTGCTCGAACTCTGTCTGTTGCGGTAGGCTCAACAAGAGTGCTACTCTCCCTGACGGTTGGAGTGAGAGTAACCTGGAGAGATGGCTTGTCAGTAACGTCAACTCTGTCGGTATATGCGTCAGCAGTGTTGGTAATGGTAGGCTCAGACAGGGAAACACTATCCCGAACTGTAGGAGTAACATTAACCTCAAACGATGGCTTGACTGACAAAATCACATGGTCGGTCACTGTATGACCTGTTTTGACGAGAGTACGCGCAGGCAGAGTTCTACGGTCCGTGATTGTTGGAGTGACGGATACCTCAAGCGATGGCTTGTCAATTACTACCACATGGTCTGTCACTATAAGAGCAGTCTTGGTGATGGTTGCCTCAACCAGAGTATTACTGTCCTTGAGTATGGGAGTGACAGTGACTTCAAGGGATGGCTTGTCAGTTACTATTGCTTGGTTGGTGACTGTGCGAGCTGTGTCAGTATTGGTCAGCTCAGTTGATGTACTACTGTCCTTAACCGTAGGAGTGACAGTGACCTCTGGGGATGGCTTGTCAGTTACTATTACATGATCTGTGACTGCACGAACTGTTTCGGTTATGGTCGGCTCAGTAAGAGTACTACTTTCCTTGATCATAGGGGTGACAGTGTCTTCGAGGGATGGCTTGTCAGTAACGATGATATGGTCGGTCACTGCACTAGCTGTGTCGGTGATAGTCTGCTCAGTCACAGTACTACTGTCCTTGACTGTGGGAGTCAAAGTGACATCGAGGGATGACTTGTAAGTAACGATAGTATGGTCGGCCACTGCACTTGCTGTGTCGGTGATAGTCGGCTCAGTCAGAGTACTCCTGTCCTTGACAGTAGGAGTGACAGTGACCTCGAGAGATGGCTTGTCCGTAACAATAATATGGTCCTTCACGGTCCTAGCTGTGTCGGTAATATTCGGCTCAGTCAGAGTACTACTGTCCATGATTGTAGGTGTGATAGTGACCTTGAGGGATGGCTTGTAAGTAACGATAATATGGTCGGTCACTGCACCAGCTGTGTCGATAATAGTCGGCTCAATTAGAGTACTACTATCCTTGACTGTAGGTGTTTCAGTGATCTCAAGGGATGGCATGTCAGTTACTACAACATGGTCGGTGACAGTACTAGCTTTGCCGGTTATGGTCGGCTCAGTTAATGTACTACTGTCCTTGATCATAGGTGTGACAGTGACCTCAAGGGATGGTTTCTCAGTAACGATAATATGGTTGGTCACTGCATTAGCTGTGTCGGTGATAGTCGGCTCAGTCAGAGTACTCCTGTCGTTGACTGTAGTTGTGATCGTAACTTCGAGGGATGGCTTATCAGTTACTATTACATTGTCGGTGACTGGACGAGCTGTGCCGGTTATGGTCGGCTCAGTTATTGTACTACTGTCCTTGATCGTAGGAGTGAAAGTGACCTCGAGGGATGCATTGTCAGTAACGGTTATATGGTCGGTCACTGCATTAGCTGTGTCAGTGATAGTCGGCTCAGTTATTGTACTACTGTCCTTGATTGTGGGAGTGACAGTGACCTTGAGGGATGGCTTGTCAGTAACGATAATATGGTCGATAACTGCACTAGCTGTTTCGGTGATAGTCGGCTCAGTCACAGTACTGCTGTCCTTGACGGTAGGTGTGATAGTGACCTCGAGGGATGGCTTGTAAGTAACGATAATATGGTCGGTCACTGCGCTAGCAGTGTCGGTGACAGCCGGCTCAGTCAGAGTACTACTGTCCTTGACTATAGGAGTGACAGTGATCTCCAGTGATGGCTTGTCAGTTACTATAACATTGTCGGTTACTGCACGAGCTGTAGCGGTGATAGTCTGCTCAGTCACAGTGCTACTGTACTTGACTGTCGGAGTGATAGTGACATCGAGGGATGGCTGGTCAGTTACTATTATTTGGTCGGTCACTGTACGAGCTGTGTCGGTGATAGTCGTTTCAGTCGGAGTACTGCTGTCCCTGATTGTAGGAGTTACTGTGACCTCGAGGGATAGCTCGTCGGTAACGATAATATGGTCGGTCACTGCACTAGCTGTGTCGGTGACAGTCGGCTCTGTCAGAGTACTGCTGTCCTTGACTGTAGGTGTGATAGTGATCTCCAGGGATGGCTTGTAAGTTACTATCATATGGTCGGTGACTGTACGAGCTGTGTCGGTGATGGTCGGCTCAGTAAGAGTACTACCATCCTCGACTGTAGGTGTGACAGTGACCTCGAGGGATGGCTTGTCAGTAACGATAATATGGTCGGTAACTGCACTAGCTGTTTCGGTGATAGTCGGCTCAGTCACAGTACTGCTGTCCTTGACGGTAGGTGTGATAGTGACCTCAAGGGAGGGCTTATTAGTTACTATTACATTGTCGGTGACTGCACGAGCTGTGTCGGTGGTGATCGGCTCAGTCAGAGTACTACTGTCCTTGACAGTAGGAGTGACAGTGATCTCATGTGATGGCTTGTCAGTTACTATCACATGGTCGGTGGCTGCACGAGCTGTAGCGGTGATGGTCGGCTCAGTCAGAGTATTACTCTCCTTGACTGTCGGAGTGACAGTGACATTGAGGGATGGCTTGTCAGTTACTACTACATGGTCCGTGACTGTACGACCTGTGTCGGTGATGATTGGCTCAGTCACAGTACTACTGTCCTTGACTGTAGGGGTGATAGTGACCTCGAGGGATGGCTTGTAAGTAACGATAATATGGTCGGTCACTGCACTAGCTGTGTCGGAGATAGTCGGCTCTGTCAGAGTACTGCTATCCTTAACAGTAGGTGTGATAGTGACCTTGAGGGATGGCTTGTCAGTAACGATAATATGGTCGGTCACTGCACTTGCTGTGTCGGTGATAGTGGGCTCAGTCAGAGTACTACTGTCCTTGATTGTAGGGGTCACAGTGATCTCCAGTGATGGCTTGTCAGTTACTATCACATGGTCGGTGACTGTACGAGCTGTGTCGGTGGTGGTCGGCTCAGTTAATGTACTACTGTCCTTGACTGTAGGTGTGACAGTGACCTCGAGGGATGGCTCATCAGTAACGATAATATGGTCGGTCACTGCACTAGCTGTGTCGGTGATAGTCGGCTCAGTCACTGTACTCCTGTCCTTGACTATAGGAGTGACAGTGATCTCCAATGATGGCTTGTCAGTTATTATCACATGGTCGGTGACTGTACTAGCTGTGTCGGTGGTGGTCGGCTCAGTCAATGTACTACTGTCCTTGACTGTAGGTGTGACAGTGACCTCGAGGGATGGCTTGTCAGTTATGATTACATGGTCGGTGACTGTACGAGCTGTGTCGGTGGTGGTCGGCTCAATCAATGTACTACTGTCCTTGACTGTAGGTGGGACAGTGACCTCGAGGGATGGCTTGTCAGTAACGATAATATGGTTGGTCACTGCACTTGCTGTGTGGGTGATAGTCGGCTCAGTCAGAGTACTCCTGTCCTTGACTATAGGAGTGACAGTGATCTCCAATGATGGCTTGTCAGTTATTATCACATGGTCGGTGACTGCACGAGCTGTAGCGGTGATGATCGGCTCAGTCAGAGTATTACTCACCCTTACTGTGGGAGTGACAGTGACCTCGAGGGATGGCTTGTCAGTAACCATTATATGGTCGGTTACTGCATCAGCTGTATCGGTGATAGTCGTCTCAGTCACAGTACTACTGTCCTTGACTGTAGGAGTGACAGTGATCTCCAGGGATGGCTTGTCAGTTACTATCACATGGTCGGTGACTGCACGAGCTGTCGCGGTGATGGTCGGCTCAGTCAGAGTATTGCTCTCCTTTACTGTGGGAGTAACGGTGACCTCGAGGGATGGCTTGTCAGTAACGATAATACGGTCGGTAACTGCACTAGCTGTGTCGGTGATAGGCGGCTCAGTTACAGTACTACTGTCCTTTACTGTGGGAGTGACAGTGACCTCAAGGGATGGCTTGTCGGTAACGATAATATGGTCGGTCACTGCACTAGCTGTGTCGGTGATAGTCGGCTCAGTCAGAGTACTACTGTCCTTGACTGTCGGAGTGACAGTGATCTCCAGTGATGGCTTGTCAGTTACTATCATATGGTCGGTGACTGCACGGGCTGTAGCGGTGATAGTCGGCTCAGTTACAGTACTACTGTCCTTTACTGTGGGAGTGACAGTGACCTCGAGGGATGGCTTGTCGGTAACGATAATATGGTCTGTCACTGCACTAGCTGTGTCAGTGATAGTCGGCTCAGTTACAGTACTACTGTCCTTGACTGTCGGAGTGACAGTGACCTCGAGGGATGGCTTGTCAGTTGCTATTACGTGGTCGGTGACTGTCCAAGCTGTGTCGGTGGTGGTCGGCTCAGTTAATGTACTACTGTCCTTGACTGTAGGTGTGACAGTGACCTCGAGGGATGGCTTGTCAGTAACGACAATATGGTCGGTCACTGCACTTGCTGTATCGGTGATTGTCTGCTCAGTTAGAGTACTGCTGTCCTTGACTGTAGGTGTGACAGTGACCTCGAGGGATGGCTTGTCAGTAACGATAATATGGTTGGTAACTGCACTAGCTGTGTCAGTGATAGTCGACTCAGTCAGAGTACTGCTGTCCTTGACTGTAGGTGTGATAGTGACCTTCAGGGATGGCTTGTCAGTAACGACAATATGATTGGTCACTGCACTTGCTGTGTCGGTGATAGTCGGCTCAGTTAGAGTACTACTGTCCTTGACTGTAGGTGTGACAGTGACATCGAGGGATGGCCTGTCAGTAACGATAATATGGTCGGTAACTGCACTTGCTGTGTCGGTGATAGTCGGCTCAGTTACAGTACTACTGTCCTTGACTGTCGGAGTAACAGTGACCTCGAGGGATGGCTTGTCAGTTACTATTACGTGGTCGGTGACTGTCGAAGCTGTGTCGGTGGTGGTCGGCTCAGTTAATGTACTACTGTCCTTGACTGTAGGTGTGACAGTGACCTTGAGGGATGGCTTGTCAGTAACGACAATATGGTCAGTCATTGCACTTGCTGTATTGGTGATAGTCTGCTCAGTTAGAGTACTACTGTCTTTGACTGTAGGTGCGACAGTGACCTCGAGGGATGGCTTGTCAGTAACGATAATATGGTCGGTAACTGCACTAGCTGTGTCGGTGATAGTCGGCTCTGTCAGAGTACTGCTGTCCTTAACTGTAGGTGTGATAGTGACCTTGAGGGATGACTTGTCAGTAACGATAATATGGTCGGTCACTGCACTTGCTGTAGCGGTGATAGTCGGCTCAGTCAGAGTACTAATGTCCTTGACTGTCGGAGTGACAGTGATCTCCAGTGATGGCTTGTCAGTTACTATCATATGGTCGGTGACTGCACGGGCTGTAGCAGTGATAGTCGGCTCAGTCAGAGTACTACTGTCCTTGACTGTGGGAGTGACAGTGACCTCAAGGGATGGCTTGTCGGTAACGATAATATGGTCGGTCACTGCACTAGCTGTGTCTGTGATAGTCGGCTCAGTTACAGTACTACTGTCCTTGACTGTAGGTGTGACAGTGACCACAAGGGATGGCTTGTCAGTAACGATAATATGGTTGGTCACTGCACTAGCTGTGTCGGTGATTGTCGGCTCTGTCAGAGTACTGCTGTCCTTAACTGTAGGTGTGATAGTGACCTTGAGGGATGGCTTGTCAGTAACGATAATATGGTCGGTCACTGCACTTGCTGTAGCGGTGATAGTCGGCTCAGTCAGAGTACTAATGTCCTTGACTGTAGGAATTACAGTGAATTCCAGTGATGGCTTGTCAGTTACTATCATATGGTCGGTGACTGCACGGGCTGTAGCGGTGATAGTCGGCTCAGTCAGAGTATTACTCTCCTTTACTGTGGGAGTGACAGTGACCTCAAGGGATGGCTTGTCGGTAACGATAATATGGTCGGTCACTGCACTAGCTGTGTTGGTGATAGTCGGCTCAGTTACAGTACTACTGTCCTTGATTGTCGGAGTGACAGTGACCTCGAGGGATGGCTTGTCAGTAACTATTACATGGTCGGTGACTGTCCGTGCTGTGTCGGTGGTGGTCGGCTCAGTTAATGTACTACTGTCCTTGACTGTAGGTGTGACAGTGATCTCCAGTGATGGCTTGTCAGTTACTATCACATGGTCAGTGACAGCACGAGCTGTGTCGGTGATAGTTGGCTCAGTCAGAGTATTACTCTCCTTTACTGTGGGAGTGACAGTGACCTCAAGGGATGGCTTGTTAGTAACGACAATATGGTCGGTCACTGCACTTGCTGTGTCGGTGATAGTCGGCTCAGTTAGAGTACTACTGTCCTTGACTGTAGGTGTGACAGTGACATCGAGGGATGGCCTGTCAGTAACGATAATACGGTCGGTAACTGCACTTGCTGTGTCGGTGA
>MCFE01000902.1:0-27517 GCA_002104905.1 Basidiobolus meristosporus CBS 931.73
CATACTCTCATCTGCCTCACAGACGTGAATGGCACTGGTAACAACGGGCAATGTACCATTTACGCTATTGCATTCGGCACCACCAGTTCTGCACACTCATCACAGGTCTTTTAGATCTCCTGAAGTGCCGGAATCGATCACCAGCTACACTCCATCGAACGATAGTTTTGTATACCAAATACGGCTGAGATTCCTCGCAAGGTCCTTGGTTTTAAGATTGCTAGTAATCGGGTAAAATGATCGGTGCAAATACGTTTAATAATTCGATCTCCATCACCCTTACCATAGTAGTGTAGTCATAGGATACTCCTGCCCTAGAACACCAATTCCTAGTCACCTCCTATATTCCGATGAGATCAAGCGTAATCTTGTGCATGGTAGTGTCAGGGGATTCATCCTGGGCATTGCATGCCTCGTTTTCTTGCCTGTAGTCGGGTTTCTTGAGACATAAGATCTAAGCCAGAGCTGGCGGTAATTTCACTACATTAGGAAACGTCACTGAGAACATCCTGATTCCTTATTCGGTGCGGTAATTGCATCTCCGTGTGTGAGGTCCAGCACCCATTGGCAAGGAATCGACAACCTACCAACATATTGTGGGATCTACAGTCAATTGCGGATTACGCCTGGTTGGTGACCAAGAATCCGACATCACCCACCCATGATTTCGTGCATCCCGAGATGCGCGATGAAATGATTACGACCACTCACTTGCCGTCTCCATTGGCGGCTGGCATGATTTCCCCTACGAAATCTCCGAAACCGTGATTGACATACGCAACTATAACTAGCTTCAACTTGCATTCTCTAATTCAAGACTCGAATAATTCAGTACTATGGACATAGAATCTTAGAACGTGATGGTATTTGATTATTTGTGGGAAATTGGTTTCTGAACAAATGCCAATGATAAATACCACCAACTGACCATTATCCAAATGCTGGCAGCATTAATAATGCCAACGTATTACTGGTAATTAATTTTGGTTGATGCCGCTTGATGATACCGGTTTTTCATCACTGTGCTCTACTATAATCAGCACTAAAGTTCCGGATGAATGGGTATTTGGTGTATATGTATATATTTTTGTTGCAAGTATTGCACCGAAAGAAACACGGATGATTTTGATACACAACCAATCAAACTACTACTTAATTGGGTGGGTGAGAAAAAAGTGTGAAGCTAATAACGAAATCTTTATAATATTGTTCAGTCTCTGTCAAACACTCTGTCGCGTCTTGGCTTCACTAAGAAAGTAAACCTGTTGGTCAGTACAGGCTGAATAGATAATAATTATTTGATAGTCCCCCATTTGATTTGGCATTAGTCGCACTCCACTCTAGAACAAGGTAACCACGAAACATACCATGTAGCAATCATCTAGGTTATTCGTCAACTCCAAGTACCCTATTCTTATTTTGGCATTTTTCTTCACTAATCTGATTACATGATGACTTTTATTAGCATGATACCAGTAACAATGAGCACCACCGCATTACGAAACTCTACTGTTAAATGGAAACTGTCAGGTCAATTGAAGCGTAATATGATCTAAAAATGGATAAGCCATGAGTTTTCTACCAGTGACATCATGTATACACGCAGCCTAGCTGCTGTGGAGATGAGGACAATAACACCAACATAGAGCAAACCCGTCTTTACCCAACTAGCTAAGCACTTAGCACTCATAAATTTTCAATGAAGTTCAACATAGCCGTTATCCAGTTTCATCCTTTACCCTTAAGCGTTGAAGCCAATTTCGCACGTATGGAAGAGTACATTCGGAAGGTGTCTTCAGAAGGGGCCGATTTAGTGGTTTTTCCGGAATATTCGGTTAGTCATGTACACCCCGATCCGGAGACTGGACATGCACCACAAGATGCGAGTAAATCTCAGCTGGAAAGATTCCGACTTTTGGCACGCAAATACCGGGTGGATTTAGTGCCTGGAACCATTTTAGAGGTGGATTCAAGCGATTCGAATTGTTACAATGTTGGATACTATCTGGACCGAGATGGAAATGTCTTGGGTGAATACAAAAAGGTCAACTTGTGGCACCCGGAGAGAGAGCACTTTGAAAGTGGTACCACTTACTGCCCCACCTTTGATACACGTTTCGGTAAAGTTGGACTATTGATATGCTGGGACTTGGCATTTCACGAAGGCTTTCATAAGCTAATAGAGGATGACGTCGAAATGGTGATAGCACCCGCCTTTTGGAGTTTAGAAGATGCTGGAATAGGAATGAGGCACAACCCACTTTCTGAGCGTACATTTTTGAACGCTCTTTGCGTTACCAGAGCCTTTGAGAATGAGGTAGTGTTTGTGTTCGTCAACTTCGGTGACAGTGAGCAGGATATAGCATTAGACCAAGTAGGTGAAGCCATTCACTCTGCAGGCTGCACTCAAATCGCTGTTCCTTTCAAAGGCTGCCTCAAGTCGCTACCTGACTCTAAGGAAGGCTACTTCGTCCAGGAAGTGGATACTGATATCCTGAAGGATGCTGAAAGCGTGTATAAAATTCGCGCCGATTTAAAGCTAAAAGAGCCCAAGTTTGCCACTAGAAAATAGACAACAATGAAGGGTACAACCTACCCGTATTTTGGTCAATAAATCTTTTTCAATGAAAATATCATTGGCATAAGAATCCACCCTCGCCAAAGTGCAACATCATCTCATTTTCTATCTTTAATCTGCTAGATGACAGTAATTATCAGGGCTGCTGCTAAAATATATTTAGGGAGGTCCTCAGCATTTCAATTGTCATGGGGATAAGAGAGCTAAATTCCATGCCCTTCTTTCAAGAGGGTATCCTGCTAGAAACACTTGGCATCATGTTGATCTGGCCGATCAACAATGTTCATTATACAACTGTGTTTTTGGGGGCACACACCCCACGGGAGTAATAAATGGAGCCTCGTTAAAAAACACAGTTCAGAGCACAATCTGAGTGCGAGTCAGATCTCTTTATTAAACAATGTCCATATGGTGACGTGGTAGGGAATAATTTAGGACAATAGGGTATATATGTGCATCATCGGCTCAGTTCTATGACAAACCCGATTAAAACTTTGGTGAATTCTCTCATTCGATAGAAATCAATGTTCTGGATCCCGTCGGAACCAGTCCTTGTAAACGGGTTTGAGTCCAGCATGGTGCCTAATCCGCACGGATGAATTTCTCTGAACTTCATGCAATCATTAGAAACTCCACTTACTCTCGTGTTGAAAGATCGATCGATACCCAGAGAGATGCCAGGGTACGTGGTCAGAGCACGCAAATCCACTACATAATTGTCAGTAATTCACACGTCTAATATTGCTCCCAGACAGTATGATTACCATTTCATCTCCATTGCGACCAGGTTGCTATACTCCGAGACTATGGATATTACGAACCTAGCTAGAGTGGAATCCGACATATCAGTGGCCACTCCTATTTGATTAGAGTGACGTGAAAACCCTGTCATGTCTGTCTAACAGGTAAATCGGCATGAGTGCACACATAAGAGCAGGATGGACTACAATGTACGAACATGCAATAGACCAACAATTTCTTGACCTCTAGCAACGTATGATCTAGCAATATCCTGTGATCCAATCAAGCCGGCAGAATGGCCAGAATACCTGGAAACAATGTAGCTTTAGAGTCAGAGTTTGCCAACGATGATTTTGTCTGAAGATTCACCAATGGAACTCTACTGGTCGAGCCGGCTTATAAACACCCTCGAACAGACAACGGAAGGCTTCTAGAAGTGAGACTGCCCCACTGCCACTATCATCTATCAACCACCTTCACTACGTGCCCTTTATATAAGTCTGGGAAATTGCAAATACCTGCTCCAGGTGCAACACCAGTACTAAAGGCAATCATTAAGATCTGAGCAATCTACCTCCGTTAATACAGGCCCACTTACTCTGGAAGCCACTTGTTCAAGGAATCGAGAGAGCTGCTAACAATCACGCTCTCTGTGTTTTCCTTTACGCTCCCTTCAAAGCGCACAATAATTGATTTTTGCATCCAGGCGTGAGAGAAGTATTTCAAGCTGACATTGGCGCCTGGGTTGTTCGATATGATGTATTCCAGTTGCTGGTAGAGCCATTCTGATGCGGCAAGCTGGTGAGATGCTATGCGTGAGTTGATAGGGTTTTTTGGATACCCTCAAAATGGATTTACCCCAAACTCCGAGTTATGGTACCGGTTTTTGAACCGTGTGATTCGCCTCAGTGCGAAACTCATCAGTGCCAACTCTACGTCCATAATGTAACGTCGCGCCTCGCTTTGGCCACTCAAGGTGGTTGGGATTTCTGATAGTGACTGATTAAGGTTCATTTGAGCAACCAACTTTACTGGAGAGAAATACCAGATTTGGGTCTAGAGGGAATTCTTATCATCTCGCCATCAGTGATATCCATGAATCGCATCTTGGACTGGATAAGCTGATTCACTTCGAAATCGCTCAACCATTCACCTGACGAGTTGAATGTCGTGCGAATCAGCCGCTGGTTGTCACCATATCTCAATACCCCATTGAATGTATCGGCTACGAGGAGGATGAGAACGAGTAAAAACATCATTGAGCCTGCAAGCGGCTTCTTGCTGGGTTTTATACAGCCGGCGTTACAAGGACCGGGCCTCATAAAAACATTCCCTATCCCTACCGGTTTGCTGCTGCCTCTCGTTCTAGAATTCTTCCTGAAATGGAAACCCCCGTAGCTTGCCCTGATACCCAGCCGAGGTTGATTGGAGACAACCAACATCAAACTACAATGGATCCCACCATCAGAGCATGAGCCGCCCCTAAATTTCCAAATCTCTGAGACAATGCTTTGCCAGCAATAAATCATGTGAAGACCAAATGACTGATTGTCAAGTCGCCCTGCATCCTCTACTCCAGGCCAACCAACCCCTCCAGGTAATCTTCAGGATTCAGGGACACGCTAGTAGTGCCAATTGAGGCAAGAGGCATTATGGATCACCAATGAGGTTAAACGGCACAGCTAATTTATTGAATCTATATTAAACATGTTCACCGCCTAACTTCATGAATAAACTCGAAGTCAGGACGAAAGTTTGGATTAGAATGAGGGTTTAAGATGCTATGGTAAATGCAGGACGGTAGAGATGGCGGAATTAGGCGCTTGGGTTGTTAGTTGGTTTTTTTGTCCGTTAGAGGCGTCTCCTCGGAAAACTCCTTACTTTCCTCGTCGGTTAGTTTCGGAACTTCATGTGTCTCTGTCTCTTTGGCCAGCTGCTCTTTGTAGAAGCGCTCCTGCTCCTCCATCTGCTGCTTGAGTCTGGTCTGTTCGCGCTTCACGTCGTTCTCTAGGTAACGCTTTAGATACGGGCGTCCGAAAAACCATATCGCCAGGATCAGAAGTGTGGCAGCGACATCGATGGGGTTGCTGAAGGAGATGTTGAGCATGGTGAGGTTTCGACTACAGCAACTAACGCCGTTGGGAGTAATATACAACTTGGCGCGGAGATTTGGAATCATCGAATATTCCTCGATCTTAAATAAGCACACCGATTTGACTACATTTCTATTGTACCACCGAGCTATTTGTCACTAAACAACAAATCAGACCCACATTCTGAACCATGTGCCTTCCTCGAGGGTGGAGAGTAATCAAACCTAAATCACAACGCGTCCACCAATCAGCGGGCAATCCGAGGCCTGATGTTCAAGAGCTCCCTGTTGAAGCTGACTATCCTAGTGATTGGTGGATTTAAGGTACACCTATTAACCAATATTGTGTCGAGCAGCTTATTTCACAAAACCCAATTTCTCTGTGCTCCAACGCACCTATGAGGGAATCGAAGTTGTCCATAGCGCTGGATGTTCTCATGCCTTGTATCGGGACCATTCCGAAAGGTAAGTCCATACAGAACCACGCTTGAATCTAGAGGTATATTGCATCAAACCAAGAGAAGTGCTTTATAGGGTAGAATTGACCTCTGAGAGGATTGATTTCTGTTGCACAAAGGCCCTTTCTTTTTAAGAAATCGGTTCGTCCAAGGACTACCAAGCTATTGGCGAACACTCAATGTAATGTTCCTCATAACTTTATCAGGATCCACAGATTGAACTAATTTATACAATATTCAATTCCAAGCATAATTGCAGCTGAACTCGATGCCAATGCCTCGTCTACACAAAACAGCAATTCAGCCCAAGTATTCCCACCTTACTTGGGCTTTGAAAACAGAACGCTCTGATCTAAAGGGGGGGGGCAAGACATAATGGGAAACTTGTTGAGCCATTCCCATGCACTCGGATGCGTTTTTGATGAGGGTTTCAGCCTTTGGTGGGTACCGAAAATACTGAGGATGAGCAAAAGCAACAGGGCTCGTCTGTCTCCTCCCACCAATCGCATTGATGGTCCTTCTCGTGTTGGTTTAAAAACTTGATACGCTCTATTATCAATTCCTCTCTCCCTTGTTCCCACGCCAATTGAGCCAGGCTTTCTTGAAGCGGTTCGATCTTCTGAAGTTGGTGATGCAGGCAGAAGTCACAGCAATTAGCAGTATCTAAAAAGGTTGGCCCTTCGGTACAGCCTCCGTGGTATCGTCTACACAAATAGCACTTGGAGCTGTCGACACCGCTAGAATGGGCTGCGGTCAACTTCTCTTGCAGGCTCCAAAGGTCCACATCCCATTCCTTTCTTGGGGGGATTTGATTTTTGCTTAAGGCTTCCAGGATCACTGGACACTCATCGGACTGCCGCAACAGCGTACTTTCTGGAGATACTGTTTCAAGAAGAGTCAAACAAAGTTTGCGGGCGGTGTGTGTTTCTATTCCACTCTCGTATTCGTACTCAATCATTGGACTGATCCCAAATACCTGGCGTAGCTTATACACCCGCTCGTCCCGTAAGATACGCATGGTGAGAAGATCTTTGGATTGCACCAGGTTGTGTAAGGAGAAGAGTGGTGCGGGATCGTGTGGGTGAGTGTGCTCTATCGGTGGAAAATTACACGCAAATCAGTGAATGTCCTCACAGAAATTGTAAGATCCATATACCTATGAATAGCCCTGGCGCTATGTTCTTGATCCAACCCTCACAAGTGTCGGGAGAAACCAGCTGGTAGATCACATCCGGATTTTCCGTGGTAAGATTGTTCTCATTCTTTGTGTATGGTAAATGCCTAAATGAATGGTACGAATCTCTTGTCTCATCCCAGCCAAATAGCTCTAGGAGTACTACGTGTAATTGTAGCAGTGAGAAGGCAGCAGGCACCAGAACAGTTCGGATGATCTCTTTCCCCCTGTATTTCTCTACTTGGCTAGCTTGAACAATATAAAAATCATCCCTGAATACCACCATTGAGGAAATACTGTGATATGAATGATAGACTTGCGGACTGTGGGAAACCTCTCGGGTGTTGGGTAAAAAATGCAATTGTCACAAGGCGTGGACTTTTGTAAGCCAGCTGTTGACTCGGTGATGAAGGTGGATTGACTGGATGCGACGAGAAAGTCTGGTGATGGATAGGGTGGAATGGAGAAGAGGCTTCACCAAGGGCGTGATACTGAAAGTGAAAATCAATAGAAGGCACCATCGCGCCTGCGTGGATTTTTATAAGAAAGCCTGCGTTAAATGGTCACAAAAATGGTAAGTTTCGGCAGGGCAGGTCAAGCACCATCACGATATCCAAAAACTCACGAAACAGGGGAGTATGGATGCGAAAATGGTACGTTGAGGCCAAAAACAGGAGTCGTATGGCAAGGGGTTCTTGTGTGAATATTAGTTAATTCTGAGTTCAAATATATTGGATTTCAGAAAAGGGAATTCAAAAGGGGGTGATATAGGCAATGAGAGAGGGCAGCACCAACCATAGTAAACTCGCCAGTAGACACTACAGCAGAGTACTCACAAGACAATTTTGGGTTTTATCATGCTGAGAATGATCAAGTACTGCCTATATTTATTTCAAAGCGTGATATATCAAGTATCTCATCTGCCGAGCGCCTGAAAACAATACTAAAGGCATATTGATCTATCCAATTTAAAGACCAAGCAGATGGATTTTGTATGGACGCTGAATCAAATGAAACATATCACCGTAAATAATCATGAAAACACCCACAATATATTGTGAGCGCATGTAGTCTCCACACTCGCAAACGGGATTTCCAACACTTGACTCTGTGGTTTGTAGAATGTTGCCTTATGCAGTATCAGCCAAAAGTCACATTATGACTCGCATGCTACATAGGGATAACATCAAGAGTTTTGCTGCTGGCAAGCCAGTAGCTGATAGGCTCGTTCGCTTTGAAGTGCATTAGCTGCTACGCACCCTTCGATCTCTGGAGAATGCTGTGTAAGCAAATGCATATATACCAGGTTCTGGGAAGGAATGGTCAACGCGGAAAGGGGTCAAATGCTCGCCGATCAGGAAATAGCACCGGGAGGATCACCACCATCAAATCAGATGCCAAGCATTAATCGCTCCGGT
Organism: Basidiobolus meristosporus CBS 931.73; assembly: GCA_002104905.1. NCBI lineage: Eukaryota > Fungi > Basidiobolomycota > Basidiobolomycetes > Basidiobolales > Basidiobolaceae > Basidiobolus > Basidiobolus meristosporus. The sequence goes on from MCFE01000902.1 coordinate 8,462, forward strand.
ATGACATTGGTCATAGAGATGCCGACTGCATACTCGTATAATTCTCAGTGGCTCAAAGATTGAAAGTACTAGACAATGCGAAGAATGAGGGTACCTACGGAGAATGAAAATACTACAGCAACAGTCACATAAACTGGCACTTGATTCTATTTCCATGGCATCGGTTTCACGTCTATGTATTAGTGATAGAGCATGTATAACATATTGGCAAGTACTAGCCATTGGAAGAGGTTACAGGCTCTTGAAGAAACAGAGATCGCTGGTAATTTCCAAGTACACCCATCGAGACACAACCCACCAAAATACTGGGCAGCATCATATATGCCTTAATCCCCTTAGGGGTGCATTGGTTCGTCTATATACTACGCTTATCAACTGCTCTTCACCAATCCGGTAAATCATGCCAATGCGATATATCAAGGGTGTTTACATTCAATTTGCCAGTGACATCGCAATATTATACGTTACATCACCTTCATTTTACGTTCAGGTGAATACCTCTTCCAATACCGACTTGCCGATGAATATGCTGTCTCGCATCGCCTTGACTGTCGTGTCTCTTACTTCACTATATTAACGTTGCTCAGTGGTTCGTATTTCGTTTGAACAATCCGCCTAGATTTGGGCTTAAGACCAATAGACGAGCTTCTCGACATACTTATTCCTTAGTCCGAGATATCTCGACTAGTATAGTTGGTAGAGTTGAATCACAATAATAACATGAATATACGTATGCAAGGAATATAGCTTGGATATTCAAATGGTCGATGGTGGCTTGGGCAATACACTATTGATCGTGGTTGGAAATTTGATGAAAAAACAAGATTCTCAAAAGGGGTATCCCAACCATACATTACGAATATTGTGTTTTATTACGTAAGTTATCAAAGGTGCAATCTATGGGATATTTTTGCTGTTAGAATGCCACATCGACTTGCACTTCTGAGACATTTGACCAGATAGCGTCTTTTTATATTTAGAATTACCTATATTTGGCAATTTCTTCAGGTGCTCTTCGTTTGATGCCAATAGTTTATTGAAGAGGTTTAAGGGTATGAAACCTCGTTAAATGCTTAGCAAAATGGGAGGTCCAAGTATATATAAAAGAGGTACTTTCAATGACATAGACGAGCATCATATCTCTAATATCACATCTCTAACAATGTTCGATTTCGGAAGCTTACTCGGTCTTGGAGAAAGTGACCAAGCTCACCAACAAGTCTATGGGCAGGAGAGGCACCATGAAGGTACTTTGTCTCATGAGGTCATTGCTGGAGCGGCTGGGTTTGAGGCAATGAAGGCGTATGAAAATCATCTTCGTCGGACTGGAGAGCAACCAAGCCACTCCCTTATGAAGGAGTTGTTGGCTGGTTTTGCTTCGGCTGAAGTTGACAAACTGGTTGAAACTAAAGGATTGGACTGGATTGATGCAGAGAAAGCAAAGAAACAAGCTCAAGCTCAAGCACATAGGGTATGACCAGGGCTCCAATCTCTAACTTCAGTAACTGTACTAATCGTTCTATTCCTTCAAATATAGCTTGCTGAGGAGAAGTATGGAGGTGGTACCGGATATTAATAAGTGGCGAGCTCTGTGTGAGATGAAATCAGGTTGCTTTTGTATTCACATGAAGCAGCACAATGTTGTAACACATTGCAATTCAATGAGCTAATGAAATCCCAAACTGATAGCTTTGAATAAATTGGTTCCGTTGACAGTTACGCGCGATCTAGTCAATTTATTTCAATCGCTTGTTGAAGTGGACCGCAAAAAAACTCGTCAAAAGAGATTTTATGTAATTTGCTAGTAGTAATCTACGCTGGAGCTCATGTACGCTCCTGCAGCTCTGACCAACGCATTACCATCTGGATTTATAACACTTGATTTGCTGGCATTTGCTTCAACCTCGCTGATAGGAACACCGGTCTTGATGGACTCTTCCATCAAAGGAATAAAGGCGCAAATGGGGAAACCCCTGTCGCATGGGTAGAGCTGATGATCTGGAAGATTCGACTCTTCGTACGAGGACTTGTAGGACTTGCCAATTTCTACACAGCGATCTACAGAACTCTGAAGTTGTGACAAGCATACTGGTGATAGGTAGCCTTGGCCGTTCAACCCATTCACGTATTCCGCATTGGTACTCTCCAGCTCACGAACCTCCGACACATTTAAGAACATCATACCAACCCATTCGGAAGACAACCCGAACGGAATACGCAAGCTCTTCGTTGAGCTACGGTCATTCAAGCTGGGCCCACCGAATTTTCCTTGATAAGAAAGAGGCTGGAATGGATTTGTGGTTACCTTACCAACATCAGCAGCTGCCCCACTCCAATCCTTTGGCCTAGTGAAATCAATCTGGCGGATGTCATCTGAAGGGGAGTTCGAGTAAATAGAACAGATCCCTGGACCACCATGGTCAAACATTGCCTTGACTGGGATGCCAAATGGGTGCATTATATCTGAATCTCTGGCATGGGAACCTCCAATTGTGTTGGTTCCGCCGTAGTCTCGATAGTTCTGGGGTGCCTTGGCTTGCCACAAAGCCCAGTTCTTATCTACGAAGCCGTGGTGCAAATAGAACACGGGGCTGGCAATTGTACAAAAATAATTAGTGTCTACACTGGTGCCACCGACAATGCTCCTGAACCTACTCATTTGGACTGAAGAAATTAACCATATCCCCATTGATCGCCTGGTGCATTACGCCGTGCGGTCCTTGTTCAAAACGAGACACGAAAGTTCCGTAAGTTTCGTAACTATCACGCAGGAACTTGATAGACTCGGGCGACCATAAAGCCAAAATCCGGCCCTTTTCTCCGTTGAACTTTCTGGTCAAGCAATGCGGCAATGGCACCGTCACGGTCCAGTTTGCGAATGGGCCATCTTGCACACAGTTCTTCGGCCCTTGCCCGTTGCCACCAATGATCTTGAAGATGAAGCTTTTTTCGGGTGCTTGGGAATCTAAAGACCAATCCTAAATGGGCTCAATGGTTAGAGAGTGCTTCCTGGCGCCTCAACAATAACAAGTCGCTCACCCAGTATGGAATCACCACCTCAGGCACCACCAACTGCAACGCATACTCGTACAAGCGTATGAAGTATCTATGCCATGGAAGGAAGGCAGGCGTGCCGTGAGCAAAAGGCACATAGGAGTTGTGAATATCTGCGAATCGATCGAAGATCTCTAGTGTTTTTAGTTGCTGAATGGCGCTCAGCCAACCCTCTATTTCTTGCGGACTCATCTGGCGCACTTCTTTTCGAACAGAAATGGTTCGACATGGTCCAGGTTTTTCGCCGTAGAGCTGTCCAGATACTTCCTGGCCTCGAACCAGGGTGGCCGCCGAAAGAGACAACAACAATAAACTCTTTAAAAGCATATTCAACGAGAATTTACTAGTCCTACGGTCTTGATCTGGACTCTTTGATCTAGCAATGGCCGGGGAGGAGAGGCTTAGGAAGGAAAAATCAACTACTCTAAGAATCCGAGACTTTCTCTGGAGGGTTAGAGTAAAGAGATGGGGTTCTTGTGGTACTTAAAAATCACTGTGCTGTAAACCTCTTGAGGGGCCATTATGTCAATATTTAAACCCTGTAACTGGGCAGAATCCTTGCATGCCGATCGAGAGCAAGATGATGGGCGTTTCAAATGCTTTTTTGATACTAGTTGTGTTACAGGTTCGCTGTGTAGAGTGGTTACAACAAGGTGAGTGATTTGTGCTCGTTAGCAATGTAGTAAGCAACCCTCAACAAAATGGTCGAATCAACCCGGATTTCATTCGCCTCAACTAATTCGCATACGGTGAGACAGTTTCGTAACAAACCCGAAGCCCCAACTTCCTAACTTTGAACGAGTAACTCCGCTCAGTCCGAGTGTAGGAGGGGTTGTTTCAAGTCAATGCTCCTCAAACATTTCCCGCCATTCTTCATGAATATGAGCATAGCCACCCGGGTTTCATGGTGACCTCTATTGCACCCTGTATCCTGTTTCGCCTGGAGTCGAGTTGCTGGGCAACCTAGATGACGTTGTTGCTTGTTGGGGTTATGCAGCGCTTCTTCGTTGAAGCCACGACCATCAGACCGCCGGGGCTAGGGTGCCTCAGTAGGAACGTGGGATTCAGGAAGCGTCCGCTATAGGGATTATCACGAAATCCAGCCAAAATGTAAGGAGACCAGATTAAGCAAACCATGCGAGTTCCATGTTTCACGTCTCCACTCTGCATGATGGCGAATCAACACCGCACATTCGAAATCACTAGAGATTCTTCGTATGATGTGGATTTCTAGAGAACGAATCGTTGATTACCCTATCGATTCGATGGCTGTACGGCAACTAAAAAAAAAAGAAATTCCTGCCAAATCTTTCAAGGTAGAGCAAAAAAAGCGCTTACAAAATAGTTGAAGGATAGTCTGAAATTAAACAGTTACCCTCATAAACGTTACCCACATGGTATGCCATACAACTTCTCGACTGTGAGCTTCCTCTATCTGACTTGCATTTCTTAGGCCGAGGAAGAACTTGCACCCGAATCCCTGCAGTTGGAGTCACAGGTGTTCTCCCTAGCGTTTCATCCATCGCAAGATATTGTAGCAGCAGGTCTTATCACCGGTGATGTGCATTGGTAGTTGTCTGTCTCACTGAAATGCATAAAGAAACGCGACTAAAAGGGTGAATTTTAGCTACAAATATGGTGTGGAAAAGAACGAGAACATCTATAGTGGAAAGTATCACAAAAAGTCGTGCCGTACCATAGAATTCAGCGAGGATGGAAAATGTAGGAGTTTTTCGGAAGGTCTTCGCCAAAAGACATCCAGCTAACCTCTTTTCGTAGTACTGTTCTCTGGCTCGAGAGACAAGTCAATCCAAGGTCTGGACATTGAGACACAACAAGTAACCTTTGTGAAGGCCAAGGCACATGAGTAAGCATCTCTCGATTGCGATATCGTGAAAACAAAGCACTAACCGCTATGTAAGCGATCCCATCAACACCATGCTTACACTGAATGAGCGCTACCTTACTACAGGAGACGATGCCGGTGTAGTGAAGGTATGACTGGATGTTCTCTGTACCAGCGCTTACTGCTAATGATTCTTCAAGCTCTGGGACATGCGCAAACAAGGCGAGGCTATGAAATGGCATGAAAACTCAGATTTCATTTCCAACATTACCTATGTGCCTGAGAAGAAAACTATGGTGGTGGCTGGGTAAGCGTACAATGCTAGTATTTGTGGCAACAGTCCATCTGCTTGCTTCGGACCGAAACTAAACTGCGTTTTTCAAGCGGGGATGGTTGTCTATCCGTATTCGACATTCGTAAATCGGAAGCAATAGCTGTATCCGAAAACCAGGATGATGAACTATTGTCGGTTCAAGTGATCAAGAACGGGCGCAAAGCGGTGGTCGGCACACAGGAAGGTATACTTGGTATCTTCTCGTGGAACGATTGGGGAGATGTTACCGATCGCTTCTTGGGTCATCCTAAATCCATCGACACGATGATTAAAATTAATGAAGATGTTATCTGCACCGGCTCAAGCGACGGGTTGATTCGGTAAATCGTTTGGATTTCATTAGGTCGTTTACTGCATTACTAACCTCATGTCTGCGTCAAGTGTTGTTCAAATTCATCCAAACAAGCTATTGGGAGTAATCGGGGAGCACGATGACTTCCCAGTTGAACAGATTTGCATATCCCACGATCAGCGCTTCATGGGCAGCTGCGCACACGACCAAACAGTGAAATTCTGGAACGTTGGCTACTTGTTCGACGAAGATGACGATGAAGACGAAGAAGCGCTTGAGGCCGAGACTGAGGAGAAAGAACCCCAGATCGAGGTGGATCAGGAAGTCGCCAGCGTTGGTGACGTCGAGCATGCTGAGGCCAAGGACGCTGAGAATAGCGACCTCGAGGAACCAGAGAACAACAAGCGCAAGAAAAAGCAGAAGGAAAAGAAAGACAAAAAGCTCCCCGCGAAGTTCAATGTTGAAACGGCCGCTGCTGCCGATTTCTTCTCTGACTTGTAGTTTGCTGCAGCGCTCCCTGCCTTTGAATTCTCTTGCCAAAACCAAATCACCACTAGATTTGTACATTAGGAAATAATCATGTCAATACACCCAGCAGCGCCTGTATTTTGAGTTGGTCCAGTCGATGATCCTGAATCAGTAATAAAGAACACCCGATTATCCATACAAATGAACCGAATCTTCGGCTCAGTGTTCAGCCCCTCACATGGAGCAATCTTCGCTAGCCATTGCTCATGAGAAGTCGTCACTGGCAGCACTTCCAGCTGCCATCATCCAAGATAATCCCTGAATGGTGGATCTATTGATCACGCATTTGGCTCATCCTCTTTCTCCGCATTGAACATGATATTCAGATGATCTTAATAATCATCATTATTCAGGGGAAATCTGAGCATCCACTTAGCGTAATGCTATAGGGGCTTTGATTACCTCAGGTTAATCTACAAGGGGATTGATTGTAAGATTACCGTATTGACATCCAATAGATTGGCAGGATTATATCCGCATTTTCAAACTACCTATTCTGCCACACTGCATTGGCAGGAATTCTGAAACCTCCTTTCCTTCCTGCTACTACGGTGGCTGCAGCAGTAACAATTGTGCTATCCCGATGTTGCTGAATAGGGTTGATTTAAATGCACTCAATCCTCGACGGACCTAAAATGATTGATATGGGTGGGTGTTTCTGTTCTACTGTGGGCCCTTGGTATCTGATTGATTATGCTGATTCTCTCGGCTAGACTATGGCACTGGCCACCGGACGTGGTGCTCTGTTGACTGCAACAAGCCTCAACGCACGCTTTGACGATATGCTCATTGTTCATTGTATATTAAAGCGGAACCCCAACAGGCAGCGGTTGAGCCGCTTTGCAAGCTACGTGACTTCACTCTGCCAATGCTTATGAAGGTGGGATTTGATTGAATTGAAATATAACCATAAATCAAGGTTATCTATTGGGCTCCGCCTTCCAGATGATTTTACAGGCATGTGATGCATCACATTTGATAAACCTCTGTGGTCCCTTTTCATAAGGTATATAAGCCAAAGGGCTTCCATAGGTTTACTTATTGGCCTTGGCCTCCCCATTATACCACCTTCATCTACCGTCTCACTCTTTTCTCCTTCTGTATCAAATATGAGCGCCGAGGAAGCTGTGTCAAGACCTACTTTGATAGAGAAGGTTCCTCAACTCGAGGAAAAGCCCAACGTGGCTGCTACGTCAGGCGTGAAATCATTCTTGTCAGGCGGATTTGGTGGTATCTGCCTTGTAGCAGCTGGTCATCCCTTGGACCTTATTAAGGTCCGTCTTCAGACATCCAATGCTTATACTGGCATCGTCGATTGTTTCAAAAAAACCCTTGCTAGAGATGGGATTCGCGGTCTATACCGTGGTATGTCTACACCTCTTATCGGCGTAACTCCCATCTTCGCCACCTGCTTCTGGGGCTATGATATGGGCAAAAAACTACAAATTTGGGCACTTGGCCTGGTAAGCGGCATTGAGAGAACCTCCCCCCCCCCGTAGAAGATCATTACTAACTGACCTTATCCCTTAAGGATCCTAACGCCAAATTAAGCATGAACCAAATCTTGTTCGCCGGTGGGTTTTCCGCTATCCCGGCTACTCTGCTGATGACGCCTACTGAACGTATCAAATGCCTGCTTCAGATTCAAGGCGAGGCGGGTGGTGTTCAGAAATACAAGGGACCAATTGATGCTGCTGTTGGCATTTTCAAAGAAGGTGGTATGCGCAGTCTATTCAGAGGAACTGGTGCAACATTGCTGAGAGATATACCGGGCTCAGTTGCATACTTCGGCGCATATGAATACGCAAAGGCAGCCTTGTCTGATAACTCAAATCCAGATACCCTCAGCCCAGTTGCTGTATTGGTGGCTGGTGGATTGGCAGGTATGGCCAATTGGGCAGTTGCTATAGTAAGTAAATGTTTCACTACTATCTATGATCGAGACATTTCGACTTAACATTTCTTTCGTCAGCCCCCCGATGTATTGAAATCTCGTCTTCAAACCGCACCCGAGGGTACCTATAAGGGTGTCATGGATGTGTTCACTCATCTTATGCGTACTGAAGGACCCAGTGCATTGTTCCGCGGCCTCGGACCAGCAATGTTGCGTGCCTTCCCCGCAAATGCCGCTTGTTTCCTAGGTGTTGAGGCGTCCTTGAAAGTAATGAATTCAGCTTGGTAGACTATCGAAGTGAGATATACTACAACGCTCTACATCCACAACGAAACACTCAAGTAATGTAACCACATTTGCAAACCCCTCCCCACCAAGCCTCCCAGTCACCCATCGGAACGGACCATGCTTCTTCGTAGCTTGATTAATCTAATTAGGATATATATGGCATCGAAGCTCTATGCTCATATAGCCTCTAGTTCAGTCTTGTTTGGCTCTCCCTTTATAAGATATTGTTGTATAAAATCCCAAAAATAAATGTCTTTAGGGTTGGATGCCTAGTCTATCAGGAGTGTATGATCTGTATGGCTTGGTCCATGAGTGCTGGGCTGGTGAATTGTGAAACGCTAGTAATGTGGTCCAACTCCCCTTCCCTAGGGTGAATTTGGGAACTGGCGAGACACGTGGCGTCCGATTATCTATCAAATCAAGTTTATCGATCCCATCCCTTCTGTGAGTACGCCAAGCACGAATTGGCGGCTGTGGTCACACACACCTTACCACTCCATCTACAGCATTTCATAAATCTTCAGATCATCACCATCAGGGTCAGTCGAATGCAGGATGATCTTCCCCCTCTCCATTGGTTGCCGAGATCCTGCGCCAGGCATCCAAGCCAAGCCATTTGCTGTGTGGTTGTTGGAACTAAGAAACATGCGTTGTTTATTAGATTTGGTTAACTAGAGGTTCTATACAAAAGAATCAATAATGGACTGGGCACATAGTATCGCTCTAAAGGACACGAAACTTAAATAATACAATCAATGATAATGCAGACAGGTGATCGGATGAAGGCGGGACATGACGAGACGGAATAGGTATTGCTAACGATTGGTGCCTCACATTCTATTACAGGCGCTGTTAACATGGAATGCGGTTCAACTCGTAAACTCATCAACAGAAGCGTACCTTAAAAATTGTTTGTAGACTGGGTTCTCACTCTCGTCAACATACGGGTATTTCAAATTATTCAAGAATTCCTGGAACTGCTCGGCCTCTGGTGGGGGAACTTGGATTCCAACAAGGACACGACCAGTATCTAGTGTGGTGTTAGTTCACCGCCAAAACAGCAACATGCATCGGAACCAACACAAACCTGCGCCAAAGTTGCGGTAATGGAAGAGGCTGACGTTCCATCCGCTCTTCAATCCAGTTAAGAACTGTTTCAAGGCCCCTGGGCGTTCTGGGAATTCAAATCTATAGAGACGCTCATTTTCTACTCCGCTGCGACCACCGATCAGATAGCGGGCATGTGTTTTGGCCATTTCATTGTCGCTGATATCTTGTCCCTTCATCCCCATGCTCTCCAGCTCGCCGAAGATCTGGCTTAGCTCTTGTTTGCGATTTACGACGGTGAATGATGTGAATATGTAAGCTTCCTTGGGGTTCGAATAACGATAAATAAACTCGGTAATGGGGCGGGGATAGATAGAATTGTAGAGTTTCATAAAGCTCCCTGGTTCTTCGGGTATGATGGCGGTGATCAAGGCCTCGCGTTTCTCACCAAGCTCTGCACGCTCGGCCACGAAACGAAGACGATCGAAATTCATGTTGGCCCCGCTGGTGACGGCGATGACCGTTTTGTTTTCGTACTTGTTTTGCAGTAACCATTTCTTAGCTCCTGCGACCCCTAGCGCACCTGCAGGCTCCACAATTGAACGAGAATCTATAGGTTGAAGAGATTAGCAACTGCAATATCCATGCGCAGAGGCTCCAACAAACCTTCAAAGATGTCCTTGATAGCAGCGCATATCTGATCGTTGGTAACCTGGACCATATCGTCCAATAGTTCATTGCAAACACGGAATGTCTCTGTTCCGACCAGGCGTACCGCGGCCCCATCAGCGAACAAACCCACCTCTGGAAGTTCGCATGGATGTCCCTTGGCCAGCGCTTCCGTCATGGCAAATGAATCGTGTGTTTCAACACCAATGACCTTGATTTTAGGATAGACTCTTTTGACATATGCAGCAATGCCAGCGGCAAGGCCTCCACCACCAATGGCACAGAATATGGCATCGATTTTATCAAGTGGGTGCTGTTTCAGCATCTCCAGAGCAACAGTACCCTGGCCAGCAATGACATAAGGATCATCGTACGGAGGAATGTTGACGAGTCCGCGCTCAGAAGCCAAACGTGCGCACTCTACTTTCGCCGCATCGAAATCGTTGCCATGGAGAACAACGTTTCCGCCCAAACGTTTAACGTTCCTCCACTTGATTTCAGGGGTAGGGGTAGGCATCACGATGGTGGCATCGATTCCCAACTTCTTAGCTGCAAAGGCTGTTACGCGTCGACATGGTTAGTCTAGCGTATAGAAAGTATGCGGTCCATAGACAAACGTACCAACTCCTTGAGCATGATTGCCGGCAGAGCAAGCGATGACCCCGCGGGCTTTTTCCTCGGGGGTCAGGTGATACATCCTATTGTAAGCCCCGCGAATCTTAAAGGAGAACACCGGTTGAAGGTCCTCTCTCTTCAGCAGGATGCTGTTTCCTAGGCGGTTGGATAGATTCACGGCATGCTGTAACGGAGTTTGGATAGCAACATCATAGACGGGGGCGGTTAGGATTAACTGTAAGTAGTCAGGTTGCTCTGGCTGCTTAGAGCTGTCGGGTTTCTATCAAAGCGTTAGTGACATCTAGGGTGGATCGCTAGGCGGGCGCTGCTTTACCTCAGTCATCGATGTGGGGGAAGTATTCTCTTTGGCGTCAAGCTGTACCATCACTATTTTTCGGTGACTCTTTTAAATATCAGCTGGAGGGGGCACTCGGGGGATATTAACAGGGCAGTAGTTGATTTGATATGGACAGGGCATCTCCACGCCATTTAAATAATCGTGCTACCCATGAATATTCATAGGGAATCGTCGCTTCTGTTCGCTCGGCTCTCGCATTATAGCGCTGTGTGTCGCTCGATGCGAATAGAGTTGAACTAAAAAACGCATATAGACAGTAATAAATACACTCGTGGATCTCATAGGAAGGTCGGTGTCTGTATAACTGAATGCTGTCCATTGATGCGAATCTCACCTTTCCCTAATAAGGAACTCCAACTCGATACAAGTTGATGATCTTAAATATTTTCAACTTCCATATTGACGTCTCTCCGGGATGATTGGTGGGTGGGCCGGCGTTTAAATTGGTAGTCATACCTTGCTGGTATCTATGGAAATTCAGGCGATTGTACGGATTCGATCACATGCACCACTGATTATATCCGATTCATTTCGACATCATAGAGCTCTGTGGAGAGCCAGCATTCAGTCGATTGATCATCATGACACTCAGCAACAGGACGGGACAAAATCCCAGTAAGAATGAGTCATGGCGATTAGACTACAGCACGACGAAAGGGGCGGCCGTGTCAAAATGAGTCAAGCTGCATCACATCCATGAAACATCGGCCTGGCGCTGTGTTTCTAGATTTCAACCAAAATACGGGATTGAGGGACCGAAAATAATGCTAATGGCAAGGAGATGATTGTTGGAAACTTTATTGTGCCTGCGCCCCGCACGTTTATGGATTGCGCTATCGAGAGTGTGGGTGATAAAGAAATCACGATAGCAGTTCCGACTCTCCCTTGGCCGCAATTGGGCCATCAAGTGTGCACGCAAGCTAGGCTTGGGAGTGCTGAATTGAATGTTGAAGAATAACTGAAAGGGTGACAGGAGTCGTATTCATCAGACCAGGTGGGTTCTTAAGGGCAGGAAGGCCGGAAAATCATTTGCGTAAACGATCCCTGTGGAGGAGACTTGCGCTCAAATGGAGATGCCTGAGAACGAGTCTGAGGTTATGGTTGATATAGAGGCGGATTCGTCCGGGGCTTTATTGTAGGTCTCCCCTCTCAGTTCGATTATTTGCTGCTCTATGCATCTTAAAATATCCTTGGTGCAGCCTAAGGTAACTCCTACACTAACGAGTCTTTCTTCCCAATCAACGACCAGATTGAACAGCCTTTTCCAGTCTGATGCACTGTAACCCAATTCAAGGGCGAGGCTCTTGCCCCTGTTTTGCAACAGCTGCTTCCATTTCTCCCCAATCATGTTCGAAAAGCGACTCCGCTTGATCTGATAACTCTGAACAGGGCTCTCCCAGATCCATATCAGATGGTGCTCCGGATTGGTGGTTGTGAGGTCAAAACGCTTGGCAAACTTGGTTATGGACAAAGTCATGGAAGTAAGCAAGTAAAAGCGCTGCTCCAGATTCAGTTCTCTCCCCCGTCCACCTAAGCATTCGTACCAATAAATGAGGCGCTCGAAATCAGAGCTGATCTGAGTATTTCTTCCTATATCATCTTCTTGGATGAAACTGGCTATGTTGGAGATGTCCGAATGGCGACTACAAGCTTTCAAGACCAGCAGCTCTAGCTGCTCTTTATTTAGGCTTGAAATATGGCAAACTAGCTTTGAGTTCAGCATAGTGTACCAACGAAATTGAGTAGCCGATGTTGAAAGACCTTTATATACAACAGTAGATTCCCAAATGAAGTGAGGAGGAAGCAATCGGCAAATAGAATCCCTCATAAATATTCGCCATGCAAGCACTACACCACTAGATCAAATTTGTCATAAGCATTGGCAGCACTTGGGTCCAATATCAAAAACCTGTGTTCCTTGGAATGCTGATAAAATTTTTGTCACCGGCCTTGTCTTGATAAACGATTTCCCTTTAGACTGACGGTGAACCAATTGGCGTCGGGATCCAGCTGGGCGAATCATTGAAACAGCTCTGTAGCCATATAAATATTACGCAAATGTCTGCTGGCCTCAACTCCATACGCTGGTTCTCATAATGCATCCAATACAGCTCCGTCCTTCTGATGTTGGTTGGGCGAGATGGGGGTGTGGACCAGAAACACACAGACGTATGTCGTATTTATGTCACAACGATGTTTTCGTAATTACCACCAAATTTGTCTTCCCTGCCAGGTTTTGGAATATTTGATCACAATGGTCTGGCGCGTACCATCTTCGATCTTGTGATTAGGCTGTGGGTGATGTAGGGTGGTGTTGACACTTTTGGGTTGATTCCACATGACTGCTTATTTTCCTAATTGTTCATCTAAACCCTCTATTCTTGGCTGATCAAACCAGCAATCACTTCGTTGGCTTGAATGTGTATATTTCCGCTATTTATGATATCCTCAAACACTCGAATTTTAGCCCCAGTTTCATATTTAACTCTTTCAATGGTATTTGAGTCAGGCTCCCTTACCGTCTCCTTCCTGTTCTTCGGTAGAGACCGTTTCTGTGATCTGTTCAACCTAAAGCATTTCTAGACGAGTTTGAACTCTCCGTGTCCTTCTTTCCACAAACGAAAGAAGGGTTTTATTAACCTGGAACGTTTTTCTTTAGCGAATTCTCCTTTGAGCAATTTCACCTCCTACCCCATGTGCTCGAAAAAAGCCAGCTCCAAAATTCTCAATAGCCAGTTCAAGCTAAATCACTTTCCAGAGGACGTCTCAAGTTCGTATAAAGTAGACTGGCTTTGTGGGGGGTCAACCTTCTAATTGGCTTGTTTTTATAGAACCGTGCCCTTCTGACTCGATATTAAAGACAAAACATGCACATGGGTCGAGACACCTCTGGAAACAACAGAATAGCCCATTCTCGGGGTTGGCCACTACAGGAGGGTTTATTAGTTCCTTCGAATTAACACAATCAATCCAAGAGGAGAGCTATTTTCGCGAAGAGTTTCACAAGGACATTAGAGTATTAAGAGAGGATTTCTTAGAGTTTAGAGATAATATAACCAATATGTGGTCTCACTTGGAGGGTTTACAAGAACAAACTATCCAGGCTAAGCGTGATGTTAATCACAGAGAGCTGCGTATAGGTATTTCAGCGAATTTTGTACCTTTGTACCCTGATAGCGTCGGATGTATATTGAGTTGGTGCTCCCTCTAGAAAATCTTGAGGACGAATTAAGATTTACAACTGAGGCGGTATTTCATGTCAAGCAAGAGCTCGATTACTTAGCCAATTGCCAGGATTATTGTCATGAGTCACTTAAACAGTCCATGAGGATTGTCCAACACAAGATAATTGAGGTATGTACTGGTCCTTTTCATTGCAGGCTTAATGCAATCTAACCAGACCCTAGCTATGTGACGAGCACTGCAAAACAAACGATCATATTCAGGCTACCAACAGCCTTTATGCTCGGTATGAATGCTCAGTGGAGAATTGGTTTGATGAATCCAGGCGCTACATTCAAGCTACCCAATTAAACATACGCACCTTAACTGAGCTTCGACTAAGTCAGGTATGACGAGCGTATACACTACGATTTACTAACACTTAGTTATTCTAGTAACCAAACTATTTCTGTGTAGGATATTGGGAAGGGCGAGTCAAACCACAGACATCACCATCTCAAACTCCTTTATAAATTACCTGGCCCCATTGACACTGCAAACCTACCACCTTCTAATGCATTAGTCAGCCCTCTAGAGGGTCTTCTACGTTATTATTTAAATGCAACTAGAGGGCTTATCGACATCGTTAAACTCTCCAGCTATTCGAGGCTGAAGGAGGAGGTGGGGGTGTTGCATTCATGTACTTTGTATCGTTAACATGTAAATTTATGATTAAATGTGTATATTTCCGATCAGATATGCCAAGTTAACAATTCTAATGCAAGTTTCAACGTGTGGTGTGAGAGCAATCGAGTTCAACGCGCCATTAATTTGTTTACAAACAAAAGCGAAAAAATGCTGGAGAATGTATGTGTAGTGGGCTGCTATGAATGAAAAGTCTGGGAGTAGAGTTGCTTTTGCCAACTTTGTAAACACAAACCCTCTAATAGAGAACCAAGAGAAAAGCCAAAAATAAGCAACATTCAGAAGTGTAGACTGTTCGAAAACAAAAACTCCGACAAGTGCTTTATTTTCAGCTTGGGGATACTTTACATTGAACATCGTACCGTTGCGTATCATCTCAACATAACAAGTGAGCTGGATGATCTATTTCACTTTGATGTTGTACTTCTTTTGGAAGGCACCGAAATCCTCCTCCTTCTTCTTATAGTTTTGAAGTAACTGTTCGATTACTTGCTTGATCTATATATCCATTGTAAGTTTAGAAATTTAACCTGGTCAAAGATGAACAAATACTTACCCCGTCCTGGTTGGTTTGAAGGGCGGGCAGCACATCCTTCACAGTACGCTCAACTAAGACGCCTCCAACCAATCTGAAACATTTACGCTCAGGATCAAGTGGCGAAATGGTGTCGATGACAAGTCTGTACGAAAAAAGAGAATAAGGCACCCGGTCCATTGGCCAATAAGATGTAGAACATATAATTACTTGTGCTCTTCGGATTCCATCTCGAGCTCTCCGACCTTTTGTGCGATGGCTTGAAGCTCCTGCTTCATGCTGTTGAATTGAGCGACGATCTCTTGGTCACTTGGTCTCTTTTCTGACATTGTAATGATGGGGCAATGAAAGATACAACCTTGCTACTAAGAAAAAGGCTGGATGAAAAAGGTGGCATTTTTTGATCGAACCAAGATTGATAGAAAAAAAATGTGAAAAACAATGCAACTCCGCTTAAATCAAACCTACTGCCAGTTTGATTAAATAGATCCATTACGCCCTGCATCCCTACCCTGGCTAACTCAATCAACACGAAATGTTGCTTATATCGGAAATAGTATCAGCCTGCAATGTTGATGAATTAGCTGGGGATGTAGACGATGCAACGATCCTAGTTTAATTCTCCGCGTAAAACACTTCTCTCAACTTGGATTGATTGATTGTATTGGCAGTCAACC
The DNA here is from genome assembly GCA_002104905.1 of Basidiobolus meristosporus CBS 931.73. Lineage (NCBI taxonomy): Eukaryota > Fungi > Basidiobolomycota > Basidiobolomycetes > Basidiobolales > Basidiobolaceae > Basidiobolus > Basidiobolus meristosporus. Next base: position 24,466 of record MCFE01000902.1, read on the forward strand.
GGAGATTTCCCAACAAGCCGCTAGCTGCAATCTATTATATCACTCAAACTGTCAACAACCTGCTTCCGGATTACGCATCACTATGATAGAATGGAGAATCCAGGTTTCTTGTTGTTGCGCAGGAATAAATTCATGTGAATGCAATGCCAAAAATATTGGCCGTCATACTGCATGTGCTGACCCATTGATGCAGTTCGTTTGGAGCTGCGTATCCCAACTGCGCATCTTCTCATCTCGTGCGGCACATAGGCATATGCCTCTTGATCAAGAAGATCCATTGTTGGCACCGCAATGCAGGCTTATATTGTGAGGCCATGATGCAATCCAAACTCATGTACGCTCTTCAAGAATCACCGATTAGAAATGGGATTTACAGCCGATTCATGGGATGCTACGGATTACCCCGTTTCCGTAGTATTGAGCCTCGAATTTATGTTGTAACTATGTTCATGATATTGACTGTTGACTCAGATGCATATGTCAAACACTCAGGTATCTAAGATCAAAGTGTACGATTGGATCCCCCTCAACCCCTGACTAGTTACTAATCTGTTTTTTAACTCTCCTGTAAAACAGTCCGGTTTTGCATTTGCCAAGTCCAAGCTTAAGAAATACAGGGAAAAGGTTGGGGATAGCTGCTGATTGCCTGCGATTAGATTCCTAACTGTAATGTCGCAGCCTTGTTCCTATTTTGGAGTACTACTTATAGATGGGTGTCATTCCATATCTTAAGCGCGGTCTCTTTATCTTATTATCTGGATATTGGCTGGGGTCCATTCTACTGGGATTTCTTTCACAAAAATTCAAGCGGTTATAAAGCAACACCTAGCCTCGTAGGATACATCTCATTTTTGTTACCTCCCCCCTCCCCTTGGACAACTGCAGTATTCTGGAAATGACTCATTCCACTCCCAAAAACCTACTAAAGAAAGCTGTAAGGAGCTCAGGGAAAGCTTCTAACCACTCCCATACTCCTACCAGCAGTCGTAATGCCTCCGACTTTGAAGACGAGGTGTTTTCCGAAGGCTCCGATTCCACCATAGATTCGCTATCCAGCTTTCAAGACGACTGGAGTATTGTCGACTGGAATGACGAGTTCAAACGCATTATTGAAGAGTTATCCGAAAAAAGGACGACGTAATTAATGCCTATTTGGTAGATCACCGTCACACCCATAAACTAAATTCGGTTAACTGTACAGGACCCGCGAGTCTACTCTTCTAAAGCTTATCAAGGCCTTAAGCCATAAATTCCTGGACGAAGACCTACAATTGCAGAGTGAATCGATCATTGACACCCTTAAAAAATGCCTTAAAAAATCGGGAAGTGCCAGGGAAAAGATCCTGGCCTCCAAAGGTATTTCTTTCGTTCACTCAACTCATAATTCTTACTGATCTCGCATTTGCTCAGCCATCACCCTTTGTTTCATCACTCTCGGTGCTGGGGAAGAGAGCCTTTATAAAGATGTCTCGCCAATCCTGAAGAATATCGTCCACAATAGTGCAGAGCCAGAGGTCTTATCGGCGGTAAGTTTCTTCCATTGGCTTCATAAATGAATACCACACTAACATATTGGATAGGCTATTAGCGCTTTAGCAATGATATGTTTTATTGCCAGTTCAGACGAATTTGAGACGTTGAAGCTCATGGATATGTTTGCCATCGTTTTCAAGGATTCACATAAGTTGACCCAAGCAGCCATAAGTGCCATAAATGCCCATGGATTATTGTTTACTACAGTATCACCTCGTCTTGGACGCAGTATGTTTGACAGGTAATTGCGGTATTTGTTGACCATTGCTTGTGACAGTGACTCACCAAGTGTCTAGCGTCATGCCAGTTTTGACTCGCCTTTTGGAATCGCCTAATACGGCGCTCCGTGTAGCCAGTGGTGAGAATATCGCCTTAATGATCGAGACACTGCGTGATGATACGGTACGCCAAAGTAGATAATCAGCTTTTCCACTGGACGCTTGCTTACGGGCTTTCTCTAGTCTACCAACTTTCGATATGATGGAATTCAGAACCTGACTAGATCATTAACCGCATTGGTAACGGATAGCAGAAAGCATCGCTCAAAGAAAGACCGCTCCACTCAACGCTCCGCCTTTCGGGATATCGTTAGCTCAATAGAGGAGAGAAATCCCCCTGAGCTTAAGCTAAAGTTCAGAGGCGAAGTCATCACTTTCACCGGCTGGAGCGAGATCAAACAGCTTACTGCTTTTCGTGAGGCGCTTGCCGAAGGCCTACACGTGCATTTCCAGTATAACGAGCTTCTTCACGATATCTTCGATGTTTCTTTAGCTCCAGACGCTGAAGGGAGCAGTGGCTACTTGCCAAGTCTGGTGGTTTCTCCGAACTCAGAGTTATCCAAATTAAGGACCCAAGGTATGGCTAAACAGCGTCAGCAGCGTAGTAGGTACGAAAGCTTCAATGAGGACGACTAGTATACACTTTCACAGGCTATTCTGAGAAGCATATAGAGATAATTATCGATTTTAAAGCAAAACTCCTCTATAAAATATATAAATATATCGTGTCGTGTCGTGTGGATATGATTCAATAGCTTAATACATATATGTATATTTGACTAAACCTGTACTGAACCATATTCAATCCTCAAGTCCTTGAACAATAAAGCAGTAACCTTAATAGGTATTGCAGGCGAACTACTGGCAACTAGATTTTATACATTATTGGTTGATATGTGAATGGTAACTATGGCAGGAGTTTTGAAATTGGCCCAAGCTACTGAGTCATGGCCATCAAGCCAAAATTGAACGTCGTTGATAATTAAAACTAATTATATTTATTATTTTCAGGGTTCTTTACAATCAGTCAACTAAAATGATACGGCATCGAGCATAGTTCCCAAAGTTTGCACAATGTTGTTACACATTACGTCTTCAACGGTTTCTTCCAAGTGGCGTTTGGGATCCTGTTTGCCAACGTGGCGAGTCTTTAATTGATCTGCACTGAGAGTGGATTCCTCCTGAACGGACTTATTGTATGCCTCAGCAAGAGAGAGCATAGCCTAAAATACGAATTGGTT